>OX104064.1:88232742-88442558 GCA_944474145.2 Dicrocoelium dendriticum
ATATAAATATCTACCTGTACTCTATTCCATTAACTTGCACACTTTGCTTAAGCCAATTGTATTCGATTTGCGTAACATTTTCGTGTTCGTGGCATTTCCGCATAGTATACTTTCTCACCTCGTGCACTTATCTAGGATTGATTTGTAAACAAATTATTTCTTCTGCTTATAAACTTAAGGTTTATGTCACTGTTTCCGTATGCTTTAATCGAGTTATTTTCTTTCCCACTCTCTCTCTCACGTGTTTGGGTGTTGTATGATATCTTTGGTGTGGCTACGCTTGATGTGCATGTTGACAAGTTGCCTACCTGTCTATTACTCACTACCTCCTCCATACTGGCTCCAGGAGACAGTTGGTCGTTGCTGAAGGGGACAGGGTGCGCGTTCCTTGTGGCCGTGTTAGGCTCGAAGAGTGGTTCCATGCACTTAGTGTGGAGCGGACTACTGTCCAGCCACCGCCTTGTGTGCGCTTGATTCCCAAATACAGTGTGCTTGTGTTTGCCTGTGAAGGAGTGTGGGCCGGCTCCGTTGATAAAACGTGGCTTCCATCCACATGGCTTCCGGTCTTATTCCTTCGGGTTTACACTAGATATGTGGTGTGTGGTTGGAACTGTGGGTGGTGCAGCGCAAGCCATCCATGGTCCCTCTGGAGGCGCAGGCGTCCTGTGGCTTGCCACAGTGGCAGGCAAATCCGAAACCGGATGCCGCCAACCATAGCATTATCTGAACATGTACTGAAATATTATTTTGGGAGCAATGGTTTGAATAGATATATATACATATATCAACATGCTAAGTCTGATGTCGCAATCTTGCTGCTTCTTCACCGCAGTTGGGCTAAACCAACTTACACTTAAGCTAGGTTTTTAAGCTGGATAATTTTCGTTCCAAATTATTTGATTTGATCTGCGTACCTGAATAATGTTCTATTAACTGGTCACGTAGCTTACGTTAATTGCGCCTATCTTCGGTAATTTTATTGCGTTTGTAGCATTTTTAAGTAACTTGTGGACATTCCTTATTTATCTTGGATCCGTTGCCAACCAAGTTACTTCCTATGGTAATTTTGGGAAGAATTAGGCCACCGTATCTGTATACATTATTGGATTATTTTATTTCAGCTTGTCGTTTAAAGTGAATGGCAGTTACTTGATATCCCCGGGTGTGTCTGCGCTTGATGTTCACGTTGACAAGGTGCCTATTATTTATTTATTTATTTACCTGTCTATTATCTACTACCTTGTTCATACTGGCTCCAGGAGACAGTTGGTCGCTGCTGGAGGGGACGGGGTGCACGTTCCTTATGGCTGTCCTGTGCTCAAAGAGCGGTTCCATGCACTTAGTGCGGAGCGGACTACGGTCCAGCCACCGCCTTGTGTGCGCTTGATTCCCAAATACAGTGTGCTTGTGTTTGCCTGTGAAGGAGTGTGGGCCGGCTCCGTTGATGAAATGTGGTTCCTATCCACATGCCTTCCGGTCTTATTCCTTTGGATTTACACTGGATTTGGGGTGTGTGGTTGGAGCTATGGGTGGTACAGCGCAAGCCATCCATGGTCCCTCCGTAGGCGCAGGCGTCCTGTGGCTTGCCACAGGGACAGGCGAATCCGAAACCGGATGCCGCCTTCCATATATATATACGCCGGGTGAGTTATGTATGTACATATATACATATAACTCGCCCGGCTCATATATATTTACATGGAATAAGACTTATGTGCACTGAACGATTTAATTCAAATATTTATACATGTGTACACTTACCTGTGTGGACGGAAGTATTTATGTATATATGTATATAAGACTTTGCAAGCATATGTATTTGTGTTAATTTTAATAGAATATTTACATACATATATATGTATATATGTAAATGAGTGCATGCACATAGATACGTTACTAGATGCAATATGCTTAGAGGATGTGGCAATTACGTTTTTTCTTCACCGTAGTTAGTAGAATGTCACCGATACCAAACATAGGTAGTTATAGGGTGGATAAATGGTCTTATATGTAATTATTTGGCAATGGTTAAAGGGCTTGGAGTGATACCGTCCACATAACCTTAATTGGTTGTGGTGATATTGTTTAACTTTTATCCTTTGGAATAAATAATTTGGATAACTTAATGGCAGTTTCAAGTAAGTGCGTTTTGCGTGCTGGGTAACTTGCCTGCCATGCGGTTTAAAGTTGGAGGTATATCGACATAGCGGAAAGCCTGAACATATACATGTTGCTTTCTAATTTCCATGTTAGTGATAGCATGTTTGTCATGCGCTGCATATGCAGGTTGATAACGTTCGTGCACTTCTATGCAGTGATACCTCTTCTAAGCTGACTACAAGTGTCAGTAGATTTCGGTTGTTTTGGTCTGCGTCTATGCCATGTTGTCCTAGAAAAGTTGGTGACATTCGCATATACAAAGCCTTGCAACTGCTATGGTTCAGCTAATGGCCTTATGGTTATGTTATCTCGGAAACCTCGCGATGGTGTTGCTATTTGTATAGTTATTCCCATTGTTTATGGAGACCGTTTTCCAAAGAACCTCTCACCGTGTCATTTGTCCTCGGATTTAGCACTGCGTTGGCGTTGCTTGTTTGGAACTGCCAGTGGGTGCATTAAATACCACGCATGCTCTGTATATCATCACCTGCTTACTGTGCTAGGCAGTGTGGTGGAACAGTGGCGGCGGAATGAGTAGGGGACGCCGCAAACCAAATCCGAGCGAATGAGAACACGTAAATAGCTGAAAAGTAATGCTTAGGTATTTGATAGTTGAACTTCGTGTTGGAAGAATGAATGAGGCAATGGATAGGCTGTAGATCGATGGTGTTGTACGTGTAAGGTATTCTTATGCAAATGCGTAAATGTCGCCCCGGTTATTAATATTTAAGTTATGGAACCTTTTCCCTAAATACTTGTGCTATATTTGTGTCATTGAAATAGTGGATAAAAGTTTTGCACATGTAAATAACCGGCTAATGGTCCCCTGGCTTACAAAGGAAATGGATGCTGGCTGCTTTTGTAAGAGGATACTAAGGAAAACGGTAGGTAAACTGATCACCGCATCGACGATTAGTCCCAAGCAAAGTGTTTACGCGTATGATGCGGACGATTGCAAAGCGTCATATAAGCACAGCGGATCACTGAGTCATGGTGTACATGTGCCTTTCTTAGGTAAGCGTGAACGAATATGCTAAATGATTAGATGTGACATGGTACCCCGTAGATTATGAGACAAGTACAGGGAGAACTAATGGCTGTTGTACATAAGGCTTCATGACCTGAAAACCTACATGTGATAGGCTGAAATAGCTATAAGGTGAAGTGACAGTTGCGTTAAAGGAAAGGTAGCTGGAGAATGAGGACGTGGTGACCGATGTTCACACAAATCCTAATATCCGCGTCATGGTAAGGAGCATGTCTATGGAGGCTCGCTACCCGCAATGCGGGACAATAAAAATGGTGGGCTCCTAAGAGGGCCATTTTACAGTTCCCTTGACGTAAGCGCTAAGGAGAGCTAACGTTGCCTTCCCTTGTTTGATTTCATGGAAGCGAATGGAGCAGCTGAACATGGTGACGGTGTGCAGGCTTAGAGAATATCAACATACATGTATTTATGTACGCATGCTTATCGGACGGTAGTTTCACGCACTTCACGGTCGACGTTAGGTGCAGATGGGAGTACGTTCACTGAAGGCAACGACACACGAGGCATGACACATGACATTAAACATGACACATATGGGTGACATAATGACTGGTGCCACAGGCTGAGCTGCAGTGTAAGCGATCAACCCTTTGTTTTTGAGATCGGAAACTTCGTCATGAGCAGCTAAATCTTAAGGCGAAGATCTGTAAGCGTCGAGAACGAACGCTCTACATTTCGCAGCCGGGTATCAAGAGATACGTCTCTCGTACAAAAGGCTGCGCGGCCATGCCGGCGGCCATAGCAATTGGCGCAAGTGAAAAGCAACCTTTTGCTGGTGGCCAGCGCTGCGAACTGCACGGTATTTAGGTCCGTACAACGTTACTGGTACTATCGGTTGCCGACATCGCACTGCATACCGCCAGAATCGACGGTTACTGGTATATTGCAGCTTGGACTGCCACAAAGCGCGATAACCTCAAACTCCAAGCCACCAGGAACAACAGCCTCGGTGCATTGCGAGCCCGACATAGTGGAAAACAGAGTAGTGGTATAACTATATACGATAGTTAAACGACCTCAATAAAATGGCCAAACCCGGGGGCAATTTAGAATTAAAGCCGGGAACAACAGGAAAAATTACCATTAAGCGCCAAGGACCCTTTGACCAGAACCGTTTGATCCATCCAACTTCAACTTCAAGCGCGACTGGAATCATAGGAATATCCTGTGAGTGTTGCTTCTTCAGTGGGTCGTTGAAGCTGGAGTTGGCGGACTTTGGAATACCGATGGACCCAAAACAAAGACCGAATCTCACCCCGCCCGACCAAGTATGGCCCGAGTATCCTGCCTTAGCTGTCCCTGCTTGGCCGGTTACATGAAATAAGAAAGAGATAAAGTAAACTCAGAAGGTAAAAGAGAAAGTGGAAAGAGCTAAGAAAGTAGAATACCGAGATATTTAAGTCATTAATAAAAGAACTGAAAAGTGAAGGTGAGTCAGCTTTGAAAAAGGAAAAGTTTGCTGTTGCCACCCAAGAGCATCGACATAGCGGGCCAAAGCCTTAACCGTAGGTTCCGTAAGCACGTGCTCAGAAAGCGATTTCCAGCAATCTATAACTCGGCGCGACAGAAGAGTTTCCGCCCCACTCCTGGAAGACCGTGGTTTTTGCAGTTACGGTGGTTGACAGCGGAGATTAGGTGACGTAGCGGCATTAAATGGCCCTAACAAGTCCAAACCAATCTTAACCGTCAAAAAACGATAAGTGCGAATCGGGTCCGCTCTTATCCTTCAGTAGTGCATTGAGTACATTCTCAAACTGAGCAAGTGTTCAGGATACGCCTGTCCCCGTAGAACCTGCACTAACCGAGTGCCCACTCGTAACACCCTCTCCAAGTCCATTTTGTCTCGGTTAAGACATGGTGGACAAGCCCAGATACAACATTTCAGCTGGGGTCGGACGAATGCCTAGAAAAGCTTCATAAACAAGCTTGCCGTCAGGGTTCCGAAAGAGCGGCGGATCAAACACATTATACGAAACCCTCGACAAGCAGCCATCTCCCAATTGTCGCCAGAATGAAGTGCTGATGAGTGGACGAACACAAAATCAAACTGATGCGTGACAACCTAGAGTTCACCACCGCCGACAACATATCGGGTGGGAGGAATAGCAGTTGCCATTTAGAGAACGGAGCACTTGGCCCTATTTATAGGCAGCAACCATAAGGTAGACACTTCCCAGAGCCTATACAAAGCACGCTGAATTGCCTCAGGACCCCCGGGATATCCACAATATTCCAGAGCTTAATATCAACAGCAAACATTATGTATGACACACCTACATCCCCCGGCACTTCATTTATATAGATCGCAAACAACCATGACCCCAATACCGAGCCCTGCGAAACGCCAATAAGGACAGCTTGCCTGAGAGAAAGGCCACGCCCCACTCGTAAGCACTGCTCCCCCACGGAAGGCCGACACCCATTGAAGGGCGTGACAAGATCTCCCATAAGACCCCAACTTTAGCGAGAATCGAAGATGTGGAACAGGGTCAAAAGCTTTCGAAAAATCTACGAATAGCACGTCTACAGCGTGGCCACTGTCTACCGCTTCGGCCCAGCTTTCACGAGCTACAAGTAAATAAGTCTAGCATGAATCCATTGCTGAATCCATGTGGCGCAGCCCTAAGAAGGTTGAATATATTCAGGTGGTTCTCCACTGAATCCCTTATCAGCTTTTCAAATTACTTGACTACTACGCTTGTCAACCTGACAGGCCGGTAGTTCGCGGGTAGAGCGCTGGCACCGCCCCTCAAAATCGGACAGATGCTTGCCTCCTTAAATTCCGAAGGCAGGATGCAGCCGTCCAGCGATACTGAAAACATGCATGCAAGAGAACCACACAGCACAGTGGCCAATTCACGCGACAGCTTCGAATGAATTGAAGCAGGACCGGAAGAGTTAGTGAGATTAATGTCTTGCAGTAGCTCGAAGACCTGAGTCTCCGTTATGTTAAACCCGGCTAAGCAAGAATCCTCTGGAACTCCTGAAGCTACTACAACCTGCGGTAAAGAGGTCTCCCGAACAAAGCCCTCAGTATACTGATCATTAAGTATACAAGCCTTGTCATAGTCAGTTTGTGCACGTTTCCCGTATGCTCCCAATAAGGCTGGTATAGACTGTTTTGCCCCGCTGCGTCTTCTAACTTCAGCTTTAAACTGCTTGGGAGCCAACCTACCTTGGCTCAGAGGAAGTTTGAAAATAGGCAAATTCCGTTACAAGTGTTCATTTAAATACGGCTTCCCACAACATTGCAATTAAAAAGTTGGAGCAGTATTGCACGCCAAACAATCGAGTTACCGCGTAGTACTTCTCATATTGCTTCGCAGTATACGTACGATAGTTGAAAAACTACAGTCAGGCTTAAATTGGAAGCTGCGAACCGCTTCTCTCACTTCCTCCCAGATTTTATAGCGGTCGCGGACCATACCGCAAAAGCAGCAGTGTCATCTAACATGGCGCTTGATAACTAATTAGACCTCCTCCAGTTAACCTCAATTAAAACAGCACGAAAAGCGCAGCTAATAAATCCTAACAACTACCATTTCTGGTACATACGTACGCACAAAGCGCATATATACATCTCTTTTGTATCCATTTATGATAGCATCACCATTTAGCCTGCCGTACCGGAACCCAAAGCCACTCCAGGCCAACTTTTCAGTACAAATATTGGCCACTCCCGGCGGGAGGGACAGTCTAAGGATACGCGCGATTTCAAAATCGGGGTGATGCTTTGAGGTACAACTGCTCTAGGGAGCTAGAAAATTAGGGTGAAATTGGGCAAGATAAGGTGGAATGTTATCTTTCAGCAGGTCTAGATACCCATAAAGCACCTATTTGAGATATGTTAGCTTAATTAAGTAAGTTCGTGGTTTTCGTAAGCATAGAAATGAAATACAATAGAGTGGTATTAATGTCAGTTTGAACATGAAAAAGCAATGCTTGCAATGGGAGGAGAGCATATGTCTTTTTATTGGCGCAGGTTAACAAAAACTTATGGATGGCAATTGCATGTTTGATTGTGCACTTCTGCGCTTGTTTTTGTGTACGTGGCAATAAAAGTTGCAACGTTAGAGGGAATCGAATAAGCTTGCTATATATTGCATGAAAGACTGCATAAAATTACGGAAGCACGAACCTATGAGTGCGTTCGTATGAAATGAAAGGTTGTATGGACAAACGTATTGATATATATATGGATATATGATTACAAACGTAACATATATGTCAGTGCATTGACACGTGCGTTAAAAGTACAGACGTTTAAGTAAATTTATTAAAATGTACATCTAGATATGTCAGGTAGCGCCCAAATATAACTGCTATTTTTCATCTACAATTTAAATGTTGATCGATTGTACATTAATCCTTCTTGTTTTAATCTTACAACCGGCTCGTCACTCGACCACCTTGCACGTTTTCGCGCTCACGTGTTAGTTCTCGCCTCGCTTCATCCGTCCTCTTCCTATTGTAGCCCATCGAATACAATCCGCTGTGTCCGACTCCCATTGCCTTCTGATATCCGCGCTTACTTTCGCGCACCGTCTCGGACTAGTATTAACTAGTCCTACAAATTGGTGACCCCGATTCGCACGCGCGAATTCCACGTTTTTTTCTCGTTTGTATTTTTTGGTGAGTTCGTTCCTTTTTCTCGATTATATACCTATATTCATTTGTTTCTTGCGTAATTTTAGTACTTTTATCGTATTTTGTTCATTCTTTATCTTTCGACTCACATTTCGAGAGTGGCATCTGAGTCGTTTCACAGCGTAAACATGCTTACTTTGGCTGTTCCAAGTTTCATGGAACACAACCCAGAGGTTTGGTTTACGATATTCGAGATCGAACTAGAAAATAAGGGCATTACGGCGGACCGTCCGAGGTACAATCAGCTCGTCCCACGCCCTCCTCCGTCGGTTGTGACGCTGATTGAGGACATTCTACTCTGCCCATCGAATGAGGCAAAGTATGAAACGATGAAGCAAGCGATTTTAAAAGAGTTACGGCCCAGCGCACGAACTCGATTTG
This sequence comes from Dicrocoelium dendriticum, assembly GCA_944474145.2. Taxonomy (NCBI): domain Eukaryota; kingdom Metazoa; phylum Platyhelminthes; class Trematoda; order Plagiorchiida; family Dicrocoeliidae; genus Dicrocoelium; species Dicrocoelium dendriticum. The sequence goes on from OX104064.1 coordinate 88,240,979, forward strand.
AGCAGCTCAATGGTCTCAAGCTTGGAGATCGCAAGCCGTCGGCGTTGCTCCGCGAACTTCAGCGCATCGCTGGTCCCTTATTCTTGAGCGAAGAAGGGATAAAGGAGCTGTGGTTTGCACGTCTCCCAGAGCCATTGCCGGTAATGCTGTCCATGTTTATAGATACACCCCTGAAAGAATTAGCTACCAAGGCAGACGCTGCGTTCGAACGTCTTCCGCAGCAGACGACCAGTAGCTCCGGTGACGTATTCTCACCGATGAAAACCGAATCTCATGTTTGCTCCCAGTCGTTAGGCCGATCTGACTCTAAAGACGAGGAAATTGCGCTACTTCGCAGCAAGATAGCAGCAATGAAGGCTTCGAAGCAGCGTGTGCCACGGTCAATTGCTGACCACGTTTTGGCTACCGTTCATTGCGGCTCGTCTGTGCCTGCACCGAGTACGTCACGTTCGGCACGAAAGCGCAACATTTTCCCTACAAGTTCTCAGTCAGATAATGTCAAACACGTCGAAGAAGTATGTTGGTATCACCGCCAATACGGTGGAAGAGCTAGACGTTGTCGGGCTCCCTGCATTAGGCACGACCCAGCTGCTTCAGGGAAAACGAATAGCCCGCATACCAGCACGACAAAATTACCATTCCATGACCAAGCAACCCGACTGTTTTACGTTAAGGATTGACGTTCTTCCATCACGTTCCTCATCGACACGGCAGCGGAAGTCAGTGTCATCCTAGCGACCGCTAACGACAAGCCCTCAGAGCCTAGGTACAAGTTGCGTGCAGCCAATGGTTCTCCGACAGCTTCATGCGGTCAGCGCATGATGAACTTGAACCTCAATCTTCGCCGAAGTTTTCAGTGGGTCTTCATGGTTGCGTCTGTACCCTTCGCAATTATCGGTATCGACTTCCTCCGACCTTTTGGGTTGCTTGTTGATGCTGGTCGCCACAGACTTTTAGACGATCGTACTAAACTAGAGGTTGAAGGCGTTCTTACGGACGCCCCGATAATCAGTTCCGTTTTCGAATCGCCGATGTGCTGTCAGATTATGCGAACCTATTCCCTGAATATCCGCGACTAGTACGACCAGCTGCAGAGCTTCCGCCAGTCACGACAGAGGTCGCTCATCACATAGTCACGCGTGGTCAGCCAGTTAGCGCACGACCAAGACGGCTTGCTCCTGACAAACTACGTGCAGCACGAGCTGAATTCGACCACATGCTTCAGCTCGGTATCGTTAGACCGTCCAACAGCCCATGGGCGTCGCCTCTGCACATGGTCCCGAAGAAGGTCATGGGGGACTGGCGTCCTTGCGGCGACTATCGAACCTTGAATACGGTTACCACGCCCGATCGCTATCCGATCCCACACATAGTGGATCTCACCGCCAGTCTGGCGGGTAAAAATATCTTCAGCAAAATCGACTTGGTACGCGCATACAACCAAATTCCGGTAGCCGAAGCGGACATCGCTAAAACTGCCGTGACGACTCCATTTGGTTTGTTCGAGTTTCTGCGCATGCCATTTGGCCTAAAGAACGCCGCGCAAACTTTTCAGCGCTTCATCGACCAAGTTTGTCGCGGTTTAGACTTCGCTTACGCGTATCTCGATGACATTTTAATCGCAAGCTCTTCACGAGAAGAGCACATACGCCAAGTACGAACACTTTTGATCGTTTATCTCAACACGGGGTGACGATCAACGCAGAAAAGTGTTCGTTTGGTGTCGATTCAGTCAACTTCCTCGGCCATCGTATCTCTTCTGCAGGCGTCGTGCCACTGCAGGATAAAATTCAAGCCATCATCGACTACCCCGAGCCTCATTCTTTCAAACAGCTCAGGCGTTTTGATGGCTTGTCAACTTTTACCGACGATTTATACCCAACTGCGCCTCGCTGATGCAACCCCTCACGGACCTTCTCCGAGGGAAACTCAAGAAATTCGAATTTCCTGCCGCATCACGCGCTGCTTTAAGTCGCTGAAAGAGGCTATCGCCAACATAGCTTCTATAGCGCATCACGATCCGGCCGCCCCACTGTCCCTCAGTACTGACGCCTCGGACGTGGCAGTCGGCGCTGTTTTGCAGCAACGAGTAGCCGACACGTGGCAGCCCTTAGCGTTTTTCTCCAAACGCCTACAACCTACCGAATCTCGCTACAGCACGTTCGGTAGAGAACTACTAGCCGTATATCTAGCGATACGTCACTTTCGACACGTCCTAGAAGGCCGCTCCTTTGTCGTCTTCACCGACCACAAACCCCTGACTTACGTGCTCGGCTCGACTACCGACCGATACTCTCCTAGAGAGTCGCGCCACCTTGACTATATCGCTCAGTTTACGACCGATATACGGCATGTCTCAGGTGTGCACAACGCCGTCGCCGATGCACTTTCCCGCATCCAAGCTATCTCCGCTGACGCCGGCACTGCTATCGACTTGGCAGCCATGGCCACAGCACAACTCAACGATCCTGAGGTTGATCTACTACGCAGGTCTCCCTCATTGGACATACGACCCGTTCCGCTGACATCATCAGACGGCACTATACTCTGCGATTTATCTCTGGGCACGCCGCGCCCAGTCGTCCCACGCGAGTTTCGGCAGACCGTGTTCGACACGTTACACGGCTTGTCTCATCCAGGCGTTCGTGCATCGGTTAAACTCGTAACCGCACGATTCGTTTGGCGCAATGTTAATCGGGACGTCCGTACCTGGGCAGCTGCTTGCCTTCCGTGTCAACGCGCGAAGGTGCACAAGCACACGAGAAGCCCATTAGGCACATTTCCGACGCCGGACGCACGTTTTCATCACGTGCACGTCGATCTCGTAGGTCCTCTGCCGCCTTCCAAAGGCTCTGTGTATCTACTGACCTGTGTCGATCGATTCACTAGGTGGCCGGAAGCTATTCCCATACCTAACTGCTCTTCGGAAACAGTAGCGAAGGCTTTTCTGGAGCGTTGGGTAGCTCAATACGGCTGTCCCGCCATCGTGACCACCGATCGAGGGTCACATTTCTCGTCAACATTTGCCACGTTGCTTAAGGATTTAGGCTGTCGCCACGTCCAGACGACGGCGTATCATCCGGCCGCTAACGGCATGGTGGAGCGTTTTCACCGCCAGTTGAAGGCAGCGCTACGTGCGCACGCAGATCCTTCATGGTCTGAAACACTTCCCCTCGTCCTCCTAGGATTAAGAAACACGGTTAAAACCGATTTCGACGCCACACCAGCGCAGCTAGTCTACGGTTGCACGCTGCGGTTGCCCGGACAGCTGGTAGCACCAGCCCCATGTACTTCCACTTTTGACTACGGAAGTTACACTGATCGATTGGCTCACCAGATGCGTGAGCTACGTCCACCCGCTCCTCGATCGCAGAAGACACCAGTGTACGTGCCCGAGAAGCTGTCTACGTGTTCACACGTCCTTCTTCGCGCAGACGGTGTTCGACAGCCTCTTCAGTCGCCGTACATAGGACCTTTCAAGGTGCTACATCGTGCGAGTAAGGCGTACACTATTGACCGCGGTGGTCGACGCGAAGTCGTCACCATCGACCCGTCTGAAAGCCGTCTTTATGGAATATACTACCTCGCCTACTTCGTCTAGTAGTGCTGCGTGCGACGTCAAAACTCACCGCACCAGCTTTTTCGCATGCTAATGTGGTCCAACAAGACCACGATCACGGTCTAAAAGCTTCAGCCGTCCCGACATCTCCCGAACCTAGTCCGCTGCCTCCCACGACCAATCGCCGTGGTCAGGGGGTGCGTAAGCCCGTTCGTTTCGCCGACTATGTACAGTGTAAGTACTTTTAACTTCGTAGATATTGTATATATTTGCCCCAATTTTGGTCGATTAAAGTTTTGACAGAAACAAAAATTTCAAAAACCTCCGAAAAAACTTCTTCTAAAAAAAAATCAAAACCAAAACATTTAAACACACAGATCATTCGTTTGTTCTTTTTGATGTTTTCTGCGCATTTTTTCCTACTTTCTCGTCTCTACATGCCCCAACCCTCCCCATCGATCTACTGGCCCACACGAGCAATGTTTTCGAGAACCCTGCCACGAACGCTGGTCGCTTCTCCGCTGGGCGAGTGTCGCTTTTCCGCGAAACGAGGGTCGCTTCTCCGTGGGACCATGGTCCTTTCTTCGTGGGACAAGGGTTGCTTTGGCGCGGGGCGGGGTGCGGCGGGGGCAGAGACCACTCCCAAGCGCACCGTTTGGCAGCAGCTGAGGTTAAGGTCCTGTCGGCCTTTTCCTGCACTAGGCAGTATTTTGTATTCCGACCATCTCCCTCCAACGGCTCGCCGAAATGCACCCTGCCGTGCAATCAATAAATAACAAATCACAAACGGCACAGCGAACTTTGACTGCCGGTGAACCCCCACTTGACACGAACGCACGCTCATTTTTACCCGGCACGATTTTGACTTACGAACCTCATTTCAACAGTCCTTTTCCATTTCCAAGGCTTTTTATGTTCAGCCTTCTAGGGGAGCTCTGTAGCGCCCGAAAGATAACTGCTACCTTTCATCTACAATTTACGTGTTGACCGATTGTACGTTACTGCTTCTTGTTTTAATCTTCCTTACAACCGGCTCGTCACTCGACCACCTTGTAAGTTCCCGCGCCCACATGTTAGTTCTCGCCTCGCTTCATCCGTCCGCTACTTGTTGTAGCCCATCGAATACAATCCGCTGTGTCCGACTCTAATCACCTTCTGACATCCGCGCTTACTTTCGCCCACCGTTTCGGACTAGTATTAAATATTCCTACAATATTGCAATACTCTGGTTGATAATGAATTGTTATGTACTCGAGAAACACTTGCTGCTGAGTATAAAGATGAACAGGTCTATGTGATTTTACGAGTTGAAATATAGTGAGTAGCGTCGTTGGAATGCGCGTTCCATGGATACTCTTACCTAGCTAGCATAATAAATACCGGCTGAAATTTTTAGGGTACTTAAATATATGACTTGTATGAAGCACGTGCAATGCTGTTGTGCTAAATGAGCACATTAGAGAAGTTATGATCAGTGATGTGCCTAATTTTATATTTGTATACCAGACATATATGCATGAGTACGTATGGCTATGTATTCCTGGGAACGTGACGGTTACATATTATGGTCATGTTAATGTGTCATGGTACCTTATTAATGTGCAAACTTTACCGAGCCCATGGATGGCGTTCCTTGCCTTTAGGCATGGGAAGAGTTTGTGAGTACGGTAACCGTAGCGTCGTCATCAATTATGGCGCTGTGACGCATTGGATGTTTTCACCATCGGAAAATCAAGCTGCGTTATAAGGGTGTCCATGCCCCGATAGGGAGAAGCTTTTATTAACGGAATTAAAACGTATGTCCTTGGGTTGCACGAGCTTCCATGAACAATTGTCAATTGCCACAAATACGTCCTGTGAAATGTGCAGCAAAATTACCAATCGGAAAACAATTTGCGTACATGAAAAATTGTGTTTTATACAAGACAAATCAAAGGTAATCCTCGAAGTGCACACGTGGTTAATAGTGGTAGAGATTCCAGGAAATGAATGTGTAATTGAGCTTTGCATGTGAATAAGCGGTCGATTTCTGCATGGATTCGTCGGGACTTTTGTTAGTCGTTAGACTGGACAACGGGGTGAATATTCCGGGGTTCACGGTCCTAGAGCAGCAGATAGCATGCGGCGGTAATGTGCTCCTTGGAACTCACCTTTGCTGCACGAGTTTCTTGAAAAATCAGTGTTATCCATTTGTCACGGCTCTGCGCACAGCTTGGAGGACAGGCGGTAGATGCAATGCATATATATATCCGGTTACTGCATTGATGTGCATTAGATTGCACAGATACAATATAGTACCCGACGTGGTAGTAGTGTGGTATTAAGGCTAATTGCTAAGTCAACGACGATACAGGGTGACGTTCTAGGTGATAAACAGCCGTGGATGTAAATGGTTCCGGACATAGGGAAAGCAGATGCCATAAACGTAAAGGACGTTTGGACCATTCAGAAATATTCATTACTAGGTGAGTGAGCGTGTATGTAGCTCTGAACCCACCAAGGGTGAACATTGAGAAATGGTTTCGCAAGCCTCATAAGAGGCCATTGGATATAAGAGCACGTAAGGCAGTATAAATATGTAATATTGTTAAAAAGAAGGGTTACAAGAAAACATCTCGTGTGTAGAATACTTCAGGATGAACATACGCATGGATTTCTGCATTACTCCGCGTGCGAAGAGAAGGTCAGAGCATTCATGCATACGTAGGGAATATGCGCCCGTTCTAAAAGCCACATGTTACAGATTAATACACCAACCTGACGTGACAAGAAGTATTTATGCTGCGGCACATGTGAAGTGGGGGCAGACCAGTAGTGGCTGGTAACTAAAATAAACACCACGGATAGCCAGGGGTTCTGAAAGCTAAATGTGAACAAGCAATGCACTTACCAGAGGTGAAATGAAGCATATATGCCGCAGCACATGTTACATGTATGACAACTAGTAGTGGCGGATCACGCACCATGGATAGCCCGGGGTTCTGCGAGCGAAAATTGAACAAGCAATGCACCTACCAGTGGTGCAACGGAGTATATTGGTGGCAACACATGTTACATGCGGGGAAACGTTTAGGGACGCATCACTCAAATAAGCATCACGGAGAGAGAGGCGTTCTAAAAGCTACCTATTAATAGCCTATACCCTTACGGGATGTGCAACGGAGTAGATAGAGGCGGCATATATTATATGGTTGCAGACCAGTAGTTGAGCATCAATCATTTAGGAAGCACTGATAGACAGGAGTTCTAAAAGCCGCATTCGAACACACAATGCACTTAACGTGGGTGAAAGGAAGTATGTAGCGAGGTCAACCGTGAAGTAGATGCTGACCAGTAATGGCGGATCAGTCGTCAAGGCAGCGCGGATACACAGGATTTGAAAAACCAATTGTTAGCAGCCAATATACTTACCGGAGGTGCCACGGAGTATCTATGCAGCAGGAAAGGTTTCGTGGAGGCATACCATTAATGGTGCATCTGTCACCAATACACACGTGTCCTAAAAGCCAATGTGAAGTACAAATGCATTTTCCGGAGTTTCGACGGAATACAGAGGCCGCACAGACTACGTGGAGGCCGGAATGTAGCAGCGGATCCCCCATAAGCAGTATATGGATACACTGCAGTTCTAACCGCCACCTATTGACAGCGGACATATCGGAGGGGCAACGGACTGGATATCAGCGGCAAAGGTGACGTGGTGGCTGACTAGCAGTGACTGATCACCCATATAGGCAGCGCAGATGGACGGGTGTTCTAAAAGCCACTTATTAATAGCGGATAGATTTACCGGACGTGCAAACTCGTGGATAGCAGCGGCAAAGGTTACGTGGAGGCAGACCAGTTATTGGCGGATTAACCATATGGGCAGCGCAGATGGACAGGTGTTCTAAAAGCTACTTATTAACAGCTGATAGACTTACCGGACGTGCAACCGGACTTGCTAGCGGCTGCAAAGGTGCCGTGGATGCTGACCCGGGGAACTGGGGGTATGCTGGGGAAGTGAGGGGCTGGTGCAGTGTATTCAAGACCGGTCGCGGAAGTTTCGTTTTCATTTACGGGTACGTTTCCGATTTACAACACTGATTTACCTAATCTAGGTAATCGCCCGAACGTGTGCATAACTGTACGTGCAGTCTTCCTCTGTTCCAAATGCTACTGTAAAAGCATTCCTCTGTAAATGCATAACGTTCACGGTTGCAACCTGTGGAAGAGTGCTAACTGTTAACTCCGCCTTTTCCTGGACACAACGCCCCACAATGTATCATTCTGTTCCACTGAAGTGCTCCGTGGCTGTTTTGCAGGAAACGGTATGTCATCACCTGAGTTGCATTGACGATATGAAAAGCCACATATGTGTATCTAACACTGCGATGTGTCTGATGGGAAGCGCCACTAAATGAAGGCACTGCCTTTCCATTCACCTCGGTGGAGCGTTGTACTCCAGAAAGTGTCTTCTAGCATCATATGGATGATTTGGCCACCGCGATGTTAAAATAGCGTTAAAATTGCTTAATAATGTAGTGTTCCGTTACCCACTCCCAATGGGCGCGCTTACTGGAATAGAAACCTGTGCATTGCGGGCTGCGCAATTACGCAAATTGCATGGGATGGTGTTCACCTATTGCGGAAAGCTAGCAGCCACCTACCAGGCAACGAGACAAAATATGATGTAAAATTATGTTACGCTACAACATGATATCGTGGTTGCAGGGTGAGACTAAATTGTATGGGGATGGACAAATAAACTCACAGCAGGAAAGCCACTGACGTCGCCTCGTAGCCATGTCCGCTGGTGCATGCAGTCAAACGTGTTCATCTTTCTTTGGACCACTACCAGGGAGTCGTGAACCTCCAACGGAAGCCAACTCCGAGATGGTCTTCATTTCTCTCGAGCAACGCATCGCTTGGCCACACCTGTTTTTCCATCCACACGCACTGCGAGCGAACAACGCACGTCGCGGGATTCGTTGGGCTGGCATGCGCAACACGGGCCGAGGAATCGAAGCCTGGTGTTTGAACTGACGTTGTGGAGCGGTTCAGTTCCTTTTGCCGTGCAATAACCAACGCGTGGAACATGCTTGTTGCTCACGCCGTGTTCCAACCACATATGAGCCTAACTGCGAAGACACGGATTGTGGGACGTAACCATTCCACACAAACATCCTTCAAATAACATTCCATTTATGTCTGTTGATGCAAGGGCCAGGTTTCTCAACCGCACAGTAAGGTCCCCATCCAAAGGACGCTGGACCTTACCATCGTGCGACGGTTTGTGTGCCTCAGCGATCCATTGAGCTATGCTGGGTGGTGCTTTTCTACCTTCAGAGTCGCTCATACCAGGTTGGTCAATGGCCCGAGGCCAGACATACTAAGCCCCTGTTCCTCCAGGTTGGGGGTTGGAGTGTGGGTTGAACCTTATTCCTTAAAACGGACTCCTTGTAGGTGAACACTTAAACCGCTGCCTTGCGGTTAAGTTGTTGAACAAAAGGCTTCGGTTGACGACGCTATTCGTTCTGCTGTCTAGGCCTGGGCAACCTGACAGTATCCTGCTCAAGCAATACAATGAATCTTTCCTCAAACAATTTCTTGATGTTCAGGCCACCGCAGAGGATAATCAACGGTGCTCTATCTGCTGCGTCGAGCAGGGTGGATAGGGGTTTGGATGCTGCTGCTCGAGCCTTCCCGGCTTCTTATTCTACCTCTTACGCTTTTCCACTGTTACCGTCCCGTTCCAACTTCACTATTAGCCCCCAGTTTTCAACCCCCGATTCTCGGCCCTACCCCAGTATGGTTTGCTAGGCGTTTATCTTCTTATTTCAACTCATGCTAACGCGGAGCATCACTCCTCTCCTGTCGTCAAGCCCATGTACAACCAAGCGGTCCCTTCCAGCTCATCGGCTTCCATTTGGAGCCCTCGATCATCCTTCAGCTTGGCATGCCTCAATGTAAGCACATTGCTACAGGTCGGTCGAAGTCCCGAGGGAGTAATTGGCGTCGATTCATCATCGTTGCCTACGCGCCTAAAAATTGTACCCAGGATTCGGTAAAGATGCAGTTGCTGACATGGCAAGGAGCCGACCTCAGTGGCGTTCCTGCTGTGAGTTTCTTTGTACCTCCCCATCCCTTTTAGCCTCCTCCTCCATGTACCGTCTCATTTCGTAGCGTGAAACCTAATTTCTCTTTTTGCCTAGTAGCCGGCTGGTAGCTTACCGGAAGGATGTTTATCCGTTGCTGGTTCCACAGCCGGCATGCAACGGTTGTTATTTATTTTCCTTTTCCTTTATGTATTGCGGCACAGTAGCTGAGGTGTTTCCCACCTACAGCTGACGTGTATACTGATTCATGTTGATGATAACAGCAGCTGGACCTGATTCAATTCACAGGAATCTTCTGCACGAGTTGGCGGTGGAACCAAGTGGACATCTGACGATGATGTTTCAGAAGTCACTTGACAGCTGTACATTACCTTCTGAATGAAAGCAGGCTGTCATCTGTACTGTCTTCAAAAGTGGCGACAGGAGTCTGTCAGACAATTATAGGCCAGTCAGTCTGACTAGCGTCGTGGGCAAACTGCTTGAAAAGCTGGTGAGAGATTCGTTGGAAGGTCACCTGATTAGATTTAATGTACTCAGTCAGGTACAACATCGATTCCGGAAGGGGTTTTCGTGTATTACTAATTTGTTGGTAGCTCGTGAAGCTTGCGCCTAGACAAGGTACAATGGCTACGTAGTAGATGTGCTTCCCGTAGACTTCTCGAAAGCATTTGATAAGGTACCCCACTTGAGGCTAGCACAAAAACTGAACTCCTACGGCGTATCTGGCCGCGCTGTTCACTGGGTATGTGCGTTATTGCAGGGAAGAGAGCAGTGTGTGCGTGTGGGTCTCAGCTTCTCCTTTAGGCAAGCATCTTCAGTCGTGTCCCACAGGGCTCCGTCCTTGGACTGATGCTGTTCTCCATCTACGTAAACCATCTCCCTGGAGAGCTTGGGGTACCATCCCTTTTGTTTGCTGATGACCTTAAGCTATGGAATGTTTTAAATGTTCCTGGTGGTTCTGAGGCCATACAGCATGCCCTGGATAGACTCTGGGAATGGTCTACTTCGTGGCTACTGCCCACTAATCAGGCTGTGTTCCGTCCTTCGTATAGGAGCAACTTACCCACCTTCGAGGTACGTACTCGGTGGGGTTGAACTCTCTTGTCTCCAACCAGGTAGACCTAGGCGTCGTCGAATCCTCGTGTTTGCATTCTGGTGACAACTAGAAGAACGCCGCTAGTAGTGGTTTCAGAATGTTATGCTTAACACGCCGTACTTTCGGGGTCTTAACTGCCGACATGGTTGTGAAACTGTTCCCAGATTTCGTTCGGCCCAATCTTATTATTACTGTCGGATGGCACCGGGGTTTCCCCAATGATGATGTACTAAGGCAAATAATAGGTAGAGATCATCATGCTAGCTCAGCTAAGACGGCAGGTGACATTGCATACGTTGAGTTGAATTGGGCCCCTAGCACTTATTTTTTGTTAAAGCCTACCCAGTAGGGTCTCGTTCGGTCTGTCCGACGTAGGATGCCCCTGAGGTAGAGGCAAAGAGTGGAGTTTGGCAGCACGCCTAAACAATTAATTTTCACTGTGCAAGCATGCACTTCCATTCCGTAGTTGCTAAATTGAAGGAGACTTCCTTAGGTTTCGTGCATGTCAGCACGTCCACCTTGGATAATTTTTAACCTGGTGTCATTCCTTGTTTTGCCTCGCTGTGATTCATTGAGCTATGTTAGGTGCCTATTTTTTGCACATTCACAGCCAGGTTGGTCAATGGTTAATGGTTACAGGCTAGAGAAAATCATCCTCCTGGTCCCGCGGGACAACCCCTTGCAGCCGAACGCGATAAACCGGTGCCTACCGGTCAGTTATTTTTAAGCGAATGCTTTGGTTGAGAACCGTAAAGGTTCACCTGTGTAGGCCTGGGCAAAAGGGCAGTATCCTGCTTACGCAATGCAATGAAGCTTTCCTCAAGCAGTTTACTGATGCTCTGGCCACCGCACAGTGTAAGCAACGGTGCCCTGTCTGTCGCATCCAGCAGGGTGCATAAGGGTTTGGATTCTACTGCTCAAGCCTTCCTACCTTATTATAAACCTTTTATTCACCCCAACGGCCACTTTCCAGCTTCAATTATATCTTCCCTGTTTTCAACCCCAAAATCATGGCCCACCCACACCTTGCTTTAATACTCGCTTCGCTTCTACTTTAAACTCACAAGTGAACGGGCAGCGTTGTTCCTGCTACGGTTAACCAGGACTCCTGTCGACAACTGATAAAGGTACTTCGCCATAGAAGTAGAATGGGCACTGTATTGCCCGCTGGGGATCTGAACGCTGAAGTTGGAAAATTATCCACTGATGAACTGCACCTTGGCGGCCAACATGGTGTAGGTTCCCGTACTGATAACGGTACGTGCTCAGTTTTTTGTGTGAAGATGGTGAATTATTTTTTGCAAACACTAATTTCCGAATTTTTTCTCTCCCTTTTTTATCGTACGTTTTGCGACAAAGTAGCTACGGCTTTTTCCACTTCTAACTAACATGTTTAATGATGATCACGCCTTCACTTTTACAGAAGATGAGGCGTCAGCAAGACGAAAATGTGCGCAGCATGTCGTATTGCTAGCACAATCGCACATGTTGCTGCAACCGCTGCAAGGTAAAGTCAACCTTAACCATGCGCACATGAGATGATTGTTTTCAGAAAAACAAGAAACTTACCGACAGTGTGATCGACATTCGCGAATGCAATGTAACTCGTTTACTTCTGCAAATGGCTTTCAGTTGCAAACGCCCGTAGTGTTCTCTCTCGGTCGCCTGTAATGCGTTTTAGCATTACATGGAATACCGGGAACTTACATTCTGCAGAAATCGTATTCATAAGTATCCTCACCATGATATGATGCGGAAGTTTGATGGAACCACCTTGAGAATATGTCACACATCACCCAGGAGACATCGCTACCGCGCGTTCCAAAGTCCTCTTCCTGCAGACACAATTCACAAGCACTTGTTACAACCTGACCATTTGCAATCCCATGTGCACCACTTTTGCACTGCTTTCTGCATATAGCTGTCGTAGTCGTTGGCAGCCAACGAAATTGCGTAAGGCACATTTGCGCTGGTACCGGGAGCCGGATTAACAACACTATGGATTAAGTGTTCCTTGCGCGAACGTTTCCGATGCCCTGGATCCTCCACAGAGACCACCGTAGCGGAAGTTGACGGGCCTGGGATGGTTTCCTGACTGCCATCTATCATAACGCGGCCCTAAAAGTTTGCCGACATTTCAACGGAGCCCGCCGCAATAACTTGCACCTCATTTTCACACTGACCTCCCAATAAACGCGGTACGTTTGCCGTGCACAGCGGTATACTTTCTGAACAATTCGACGTGTCGCAACTTTGGGGAAATAACATTTCCGAAAGCACGCAAAATATCCATTGCTTTCAGGTATCCCTCTGAGCCGAGACTTTGGACTTTCACATCGATTTCCCCAAGCGCCTCTTGCAAGCCTCGAATCTTTATGCGCCTGTCTATCACACTGTGTGCATGTTTAGCTGCGGAGACCGTTACACCTTGACCACAATCCAAGTTCTCCGCCGTTTCAGCGTGTATCGCTGGATCATCAACCACAGATATCCTTGAAGGACATCGTGGGCATTCCGATGCTCCTCTGCCGTAACGTGCAATATGTGACCGCAAGGCATACGCCAATGACGATTCAAATAACAGTCACGGTCACTGCTTTGGTGTAGGCAAACGCGGTAGACAGCAGGCCCGGATTCTTACACCACCCAGTACAGTCCATCCGGCAGGACACCGATAATAGTCGTGCGCTGAAAATGCCTCATCGCCCTTTCGCGAGCATATGCAGTCAATCTGCTTACAAGTTCTGATACCACAAATACATCACCGCGTGCTGCATTACTTCGCATGCACTCCGTCGCTAACTGACTGCTATGACGATCAGTCATACCTTTCGCACGATTACGATCGCATCGAAAAGCGCCCGTAAGGAGGAACGCTCGCTCAAAGTCCGTTTAAGATGCATATTTTCATTCTCCACTCGATTAGTAGAATTGCATCCGAACATCATGACATGCCGTAATTGATGCGCCGCCCAACATCTCCACCATGGCATCCATGTTCTACGGAAATACTGAAAGCATTCCGTATTTCTCTGCCGAATGTTTTCAAGAATTCCGTGATAACGCGTCTCCTCAGGCGTGAATATCAGGTTCCTCAGCAAACGGATCAGAAAAGCCTTTTCCGCTGGGTCCGCAACTGACAGCTGACTGCACCGTCTGTTTATGTCCCGTAACATGTGGACACGGCACAACACCATGCACGCCTCCGGATACACCTCCCTGAAAGCGTTTATTTGTTGCGCGCATTTGTCTACCACAATGGCCCGCACGGATGCCGTGCTAGGAACCATTGCACGCATAGCTGTTACTGCCTCCAAATACCTCTCCGTCGTCTCATTTGATAACAAGGCGTAAAAAAGGACATCCCCACCCCCGTGACGTCAACGAACATACAATGCCATAGAATGTAGCCCCCGTAATTAAGCTGATGAGTCGAATCCGACAGTATAACTTCCATGTATCGTGCAACCAACCTCCGAATGCAAGCAGGTCCGAAGAACAGGAATCGCACCTCTAACCGCTCCTCACAACCTTACATGAACCTTCGCTTTCCAACATGGTGATTACATGTTCCACCTCACTAACTTGCTCCGCCTGATTCCGATGCCTCAGATGATATAAATCAGGTCTGGTAATACGGATGCCGTATTCCGTTAACACGAAATTACTTATTTCACGTGTCTGAGGAAACGCCTTCATCAACTTTAATACCGCCGCTTATTGTACCGCATTAAGCCGCCGATTAGCAGGATAAAGCCAAGGTTTTCCCAACTGGAACACATGCGAATGCTTCAAGCAGGCGCGGCCAATCTCATAATACCTGCCTTTCAGTACCACAGAAAATCGGGCCTTGCAGTTGTAGCACCTATAACTAAAAGATCTCACAGCAGTCAAATTATCATGCACCTTACCACTTCCCTTTCACATTCTTACGCTTGCTATGCACACATCTATGTTGAATGAATGGATAACGAAAACCATCAGGGAGATCGTTTCCAGTCCTTTGCTTATGACCCGCCGCAGTAATCACCGTGCATCTATAAAACGAACTTGCAGTTTCTCTTTGGAACCGCAGCAAATCGCGTTGGAACTCCTCAATTGCCTCGTAACCACCAGTTATCATGCAACGAAAAGCTGCGGTATCATCCTGCATGGCGGACGACACGAAACGCGCCAAAATGTTCAAGCTAAATAACTCATAAACAAACCACTTACACTGCCTTCATTCCTTAACCATAAGGTATATAGAAATTACCCTTAACTTGCCCTTACCGTTTACATGACCATACAACATCTAAACTGCATGAGCATGTTTACCCTGACTGTACCAGGCATCCGTCACGGGCAACACTTTAATCGCTTATCGTTAGAAGGTCGCTCCGCTCACCTACACTTTTCAGTTCTTCTTTGCATGAATCAAACCTCTTGCTGTTCTACTTGCTTGGCTCCTTCCACTTTCTCCTTTTGCCATCTGCGTTTACTTTTCTCTATTTTTACTTTATGTATCCGGCACAGCAGGGACTGAAGGTCGTGAGAGTCGGCTGGCTAGATTTGGGAGACGTCGGGACGGGTGATGCTTGCGAATCGGGATCGTGGTCTGGTTGAACTACACTAGGATGCTGAAAGTTGGTGCGGTGAGCTGGGACGTCGCAAAAAGCACTGCTAGAAGAAGTAGGCGAGGTGCTTTTTCCCTAAAGGCAGGCTTAATCCGGTCGATGGTGACGACTTCGTCTCGGCCACCGTGGTCGATCGTGTACGTCTTATACGCAAAGTGTAGCACTTCAAAATGTCCTATGTACGGCGACTGAAGAGGCTGTCAAACACTGCGCGAAGAAGTACGTATGAACACAGCAACTGCTTGGGCATGTACACTGGTATGTTCTGCGATCGCGGAGCGGGGGACCTATCTCACGCACCCGGCGAGCCAATCGAAAGGTGTACTTTCCGTAGCCAAAAGGGGAAGTAGACGGGGCTGGTGCTATTACCTGTCCGGACAACCGCAGCGTGTAGCCGTAGACTAGCTGCTCTGGTGTTGCGTCTTAATTAGTTTTGACAGTGTTTCTTAACCATAGGAAGACAAGAGGAAGTGTTTCAGACCAGGAAAGATCTTCGCGCGCACGTAGCGCGGCCTTCAACTGGCGGTGGAATATACTCCGCTATACCTTTAGCTGCCGGATGGTACGCCGTCGTCTGGACTTGGCGACAGCCTAACTCCTTAAGCAACGTGGCAAATGTTGACGAGAAATGTGACCCTCGGTCGGTGGTCACGATGGCGGGACAGCCGTATTGAGCTACCCAGCGCTACAGGAAAGCTTTTTCTACCGTTATCAAAGAGCAGTTAGGTATGGGAATAGCTTTTGGCCACCTAGTGAACCGATCGACGCAGGTCAATAGATATAGAGAGCCTTTCGAAGGCGGCAGAGGACCTACGAGCTCGGCGTGCCCGTGTTGAAAACGAGCATCTGGCTGGGGAAATGTTCCCATTGAGCCTTTCGTGTGCTCATGCATTTCGCTTATTGACACGGAACGTAAACAACTGCCCAAGTGCAAACGTCATGGTTGACATTGCGTTGTACGAGCTTGTGGTTACGAGATTAACCGATGCACGAACGCCTGGATGAGACCAGCCCTGCAACTTGTCGAACACAGTCTGCCGAAACTCGCGTGGGACGACTGGGCGCGGCTTGCCTAGGGAAAAATCGCAGAGTATAGTTCCGTCTGATAATGTCAGCGGAACGGGTCGTATGTTCAGTGAAGGAGACCTGCGTAGCATACCAACCTCAGGACTATTGAGTTACGCTGCGGCCATGGCTGTCAAGTCAATAGCAGTGCCGACGTCCGCAGAGATCGCTTCAATTCGGAAAAGTGCGTCGACGACAGTATTGTGCACACCTGCGACATGTCGCTTTTCGGTCTTAAACTGAACGAGTTAGTCCGTGTGGCGCGACTCTCTAGGAGAGTATCGGTTGGTAATCAAGCTATGCACGTAAGTCAGTGGTTGGTATACAGTGCAAACGACAAAGGAGCGGGAATGACGTATGGCTAAATAAAAGGCTAGTTGTTCTCCACCGAAAGTACTGTAAGGAGATTCGGCAGGTTGCAAACGTTTTGACAAAAATGACATCGGCTGTTGTAAGACCGCCCCAACTGCTAAGTCAGAGTTGTCGGTACTGAGCGGCGGTGGGGCTGCCGGGTCATGATGCGCCATAGAAGCTATTTTGACGATAGCTTTTTTTAAAGCCTGGAAGGTGGCGCATGCTGCGGCAGGAATATCGAACTTCTTAAGCTACCACGGAGAACGTCCGTGAGGGGTTGCATAAGCGAAGCGCGACTAGCTATCAACCAGTGATAAAAGCTGACGAAGCCATTAAAACTCCCAAGCTGTTTGATAGAGTGAGGCTCGGGGTAGTTGATGATGGCCTTGATTTTATCCTGTAGTGGAACGCCGCCTGCAGGCGAGATAGGGTGGCCGAGAAAACTGACCGAATCGACGAAAACGAACACTTTTTTCGTTGATAGTCACTTCATGTTTAGATAAACGAGCAAAAAGCGTTCAAACGTTGCGTAAGTGTTCCTCGAGTAAGGAGCTTGCGATTAAGGTGTCGTCAAGGTAGACCAAAACGAAGCCTAGGTGGCGACAGACTTGGTCTATGAAGCGCTGAAAATTTGTCTCAGCATTCTGTAAACCAACATGTATTCTCAGAAACTCGAACAAACCAAATGGAATCGTCACGTCTGTTTTAGCCATGTGCGCTTCGGCTCCCGGGATTTGGTTGCATGCGCGCGCTAAGTCGATTTTACTGTAAGCGTTTTTACCTGCCACACTAGGGGTGAGGTCCACGATATGTAGAACAGGATAACGATCAGGCGTGGTTACGTCGTTTAGAAATCGATAATCGCTACAAGGACGCCAGCCCCCATAGTCTTTTCGGAACATGTGGAGAAGTGAGGACTATAGACTGTCGGATGGTCATAGGATATCGAGCTGAAGCACGTGATCGAATTCGGCTCTTGCGGCACGTAATTTGTCGGAAGCTAGTCGTTTTGTCGGGCACTTGTTGCCGGACCGTGCATGGCAATGTGATGATCGAACTCTGTCGTAACTGGCGGAAGCTCTGCAGCTCGTTGTACCAGTCGCGGGTATTCAGACAGTAGGTTCGCATAATCTGAAGGTACGTCGGCCATTCGGACAACAGGACTGATTATCGGGGCAATCGCAGGAACGCCTTCAATCCCTAGTTTAATACGGTCGTCTAAAAGTTTATGCCAACTAGCATCAACAAGCAACCCAACATGTCGGAGGAAGTCGATACCGAAAATTGCGAAGGGTAAAGTCGCAACCATGAAGACCCACTGAAAATCTCGGCGAATATTTTGCACCAGCTACGTTATGCGCTGACCGAACGAAGCTATCGGAGAACCGCTGGCCCCACGCAGGTTGTACGTAGGCTTTGGATGCATATCGTTTGTGTTCGCGGGAATGACACAGACTTTCGCTACTGTGTCGATAAGGAACTTGAAATAGCGTCGATCCTTAACGTAAAACAGGCGATATGTTTGTTAATTGTCGAAAACGTTGTTCGCGCTAGTATGCGGGCTATTCGTTTTCCCTGTATCGGCTGTCCTGCCCAATGCAGGGAGCCCGACAACGTCTAGCCCTTTCACCATATTGGCGTTGATACAACATACTTCTTCGACTGACCTGGTATTGTCGGACTGAGAAAGTGCAGAGAAAATGCTGCGCTGTTTCGTCGAAGGAGACGTACTCCGTGCAGGGACGGACGAGCCGCAATGAATGGTAGTCAAAACGTGGTCCGCATCTGACCGTGGCTTTCACTGCTTCGAAGCATTCATTGCTGCTATCCTGCTGCGAAGTAGCGCAATTTCCTCGTCTTCAGGGTCAGATCGGCCTGACGACTTGGAGCAAATATGAGACTCGGTTTTCATCGATGAGAATACGTCACCGGAGGTACTGGTCGTCTGCTGCGGAAGACGTTCGAAAGCAGCGTCTGTGTTGGTAGCTAGTTCTTTCAGGGGCGTATGCAGCAACGTGGACAGCATTAACGACAACGGCTAGGGCGACGTGCAAACCACAGCTTCTCTATCCATTCTTCGCTCAAGAAAATTGTACCAGCTGTGCGCTGAATGTCGCAATGCGACGTCGACTGCCTGCGATCTCCCAGCTTTAGACCATTGAGCTGTCCAACTTGAGCTTATGTGCTGGGCTGTAGCTCTTTTGTAACCGCCAGATTCATTGGTTCTTATTTTGCCTCACTTGAGGAATAGAGTGGAATGTCCTCAACTAGTGTCACAAGCGACGAAGGAAGGCATTGGACGAGTTGAAGTTACCCCCAGTTCGGTCTCGCATGTCGCCTACCAAACCTCTGGGCTGTTTTCAATAAAACTTGGAACAGCCAGGGTAAGGATGTTTTCGCTGTGAAACGACTCAGACGCCACTTTCGAAACGTGAATCGAAAAGATTAAAATAAAATATTACATGCGAAATGTACAAAAATTACGCAAGAAACAAATGAATACAAGTAAATGATGGAACAAAAGGAACAAACTCATAAAAACAATTAAACGTTGTTAAAAGATTAAATTCGCGCATGCGCATCGAGGTCACTAATTCGTAGGACTATTATTTTTTGTCGGCAACCCATACATAACGGAATGGCGGGCAACACTTTGAAGTGAGCGTTCTCAGAAGTAACTGAATTTTCAATGATGGATGTATAGCTGGAATGGCGATACTTATAAAATATAAAAGTTAAAAACAAAGGAATCATATAACTACAAAGATAAGAGTCAATTTAATGGGTGGCACCGAACCCTACGGTGCATATCACGTTGGTGGGTTTCTCCTTAGGAATACCACCCACGATAGAGATCTCGGGGTTATCCTGACTTCTGACCTTAGAACGACGCAGGACAGGTTGAAGAAGGTGGCCACTGGAAGGAGACTGGTAGGTGCCTTAAGAAGATCATTCGTTTGAATGACTCCCGAGATTTTCGACATTTGTACACTTCGTACGTCCGTTCAATCTTAGAATATGGCCCACCAGCTAGCCATCAGCTTTCAAAGTTTGAATGCGCTCTGCTGGAAAAGGTTCCGTGACGTGTCTGTGTCAAAGATAGCACATCTTGGCACAAAGCCCTTCCGCTCGTTCGCTTAGGTATGGGGAACATGAGCAAAGCGGATTTGCACGCCACTCCATCTTCGCTGGTTTTTGGATGTACACAACGCTTACCTGGTGAATTTGTCCCACCAAAGTACCAACAACTTTCAACTAAGACGGCTACGCAGCTGGCTTATCTCATTACTTACTATAAACGGATCAACGTCAAAGGCCGGTTTTCAATTTTGGCTGTGTTTCAGCGCAGTCGTTCGCCTACGAGTGCATCACTTTTCTGCCTTCATCAAGGTTTTTGGAGTTACCGAAAAGCTTATTGCTTGGTGCACTTCAAGAGACCTAAACCAACCCTGTCGGTATCTGCATAAGGCAACTAGAAGCAATTATATCTTCGTACACTGCCTTGGTTGACCAAGAACTCTCACACCGCATTGTGAAGCGCGTTCTCTCGAACGCACGCAAATCTCTGTTTGGCCGGATTTGTGCATGTGCGCCTGTTGGAACCAGCGGCATAACGTGACGCGACACGCCACGGAGTTGAGCTCAGGGCTACCTGTGCACAGAGCGGTCGATTACTGAAGGACAATCTACCCTTGGCGGAATTTGGACAACTGAGTGCCCTTGCAACCGGTTGGTTTGTATCGATCGTTGCATCTGAAACCGTGGCCTGTTTGTACCCGTGATTTTCGTGCACTTTCGACAGGTCGTATAAACCCTAAAATCCTAGTCTGTTTCCTCGGTGGTTTGCCGATAAGTGTTTGATTCGTCACGATCACTGTAACAGAAACGGTGAACTTTGTCCCCTATTTTCTTATACTTGTCCACATAAAATAGTTTTTACAAGCCCTAAAACTGAGTGCCCAATCAGTACAAATGCACGTTACCTCAGTTAAAACAAGAAAGTCAAAGAAGAGACAGGAAGCCACTGAAACGCTGACAAAACATCCTGCTTATAACCAGTCCTTCAGCACGGAAAAAAATGAAAGCCTCATTATCTAAGATGAATATATAGTCGAAAGCGCGCGTAAGGTCAAAAAAGCAATCAAATGATAGTTCTCATAAGGTTTCTCTGATAGAGCACAGCGCAGTTAATGCAGAATCGCCCTATAAAGCGATTCAAACGATTGCCGCACATGAACTACAGCTGAAGGACTTGAAGGAAAGGTTTGAATCTCTGTACCAAGTCCTAGAGCAATTTAACTCGCGTAAGTATCTTTTAACACTCCAGATACACCAAAAATGGAACACATTCGATCCGTTGGGAATTTTATACAACATGTTGCATTTTAGACTCATGAACGCATTAAACGCTCTAAAAATGTTATAGCATTTAATTTACCAGAAAAGTTATCTCTTGAGGCTATCTGCTCTGCAGTGGCAAACGATTGTCATATCGAACGACGGTAGTTTCCTTGCGTGAGTCTGCGAAAGAAGTTTTCGAAGCAGGTCTGCCCCGTACTTTAAAAATTTTCAAACGACCCACTTGCTGAAAAATTCATTTGTAGTAGGAGCGCATTGTACTTTGAATGATTACATATCCATGGTCCTGAAACCAAATTTAACAGTACTTCAAAGAGAGCGCAAAAAAGCCTATTTCCGACAAACAGTCTGGGACCAATTTGTTCCGCTTCTCAAGGGAACTCAGGAACTTCCCCACCAGGTTGACCTAGATGACACTGACCATAAATAAATCAGCTCTAAGGTTAAAATCAAATAGCAACTGTCGTAAAAATATCGCTTCTGATTCCATTCAGTGTCACATTAGTCCAGCATTACTGCGCAACTCGTCCCCTAACATACAAGAAAGTTCCATTGCGCAAAGGACTATTTCTACTCACGCTGTCGTTCACCAACCAGGTGCATAGACGCTCTGATCCGGAACTGAAAACCTCCTCTCCAAAAAGCTGTGAACCTTTAAAACTGCGGAACAGCCTTGTTGCAAAGAACACTGGTAGCAAAACCTCACGTGGAATCTATACGGGTGCTCCTAAGCACAATAAAAACAGCTATTTTAAACGTTCCACCAAACGCTGTTATCTCTGAAAACCTGCAGACAATCGGCATATCACCAACCATGCAGCATTTGAATATGCGATCTGTGCACTCCATAACTTGTGAGCCACTTGCTAGTGAACTAATAAGTGAACTAGTGAACTAGCTGAGAGAAACTGGCACAACCAAAATCCATTCAAACTACCTCAACATGTAAATAATCTTAACTGGCAGGTAGGTTATATGCAACAGCCAGCAAACTGTACTCTCACAGTGGGTCGACATTTTCCTAGTATTTCACCCTTCCGACCTTTCTTGGGGGGTCCAGTGGCGTTTTACCCGCCACACCCCCAAATGACACTATTTCCGCAAATTATATGTCCTCCGTATCC
This sequence comes from Dicrocoelium dendriticum, assembly GCA_944474145.2. Classification (NCBI taxonomy): domain Eukaryota; kingdom Metazoa; phylum Platyhelminthes; class Trematoda; order Plagiorchiida; family Dicrocoeliidae; genus Dicrocoelium; species Dicrocoelium dendriticum. Next base: position 88,263,250 of record OX104064.1, read on the forward strand.
ACCACCCCCACTCCACTCTCTCCAAATACCACCTCGTTGGGGTCCTGTACCTGGATTCCTGTAGACAATCCAACGGATAACAAGACGCTGCACTTACTTTAATTAATTCATGTTCATTGTTAGATAAAATGCACTTCCTGCGTAATAATATTCACCTTACTTCGTCTGATATAGTACTAATAACAGAAACATGATGTTCACCGGAGATGCCTGACACATTGTTCAGGATACTGGGTTATAACATCTTTCGTAATGACCGTCTTTATGGTAGAGGTGATGGCTGTATAATCTACGTCAAAGACAAATATTTGGTTCTACCTCTGAATGAACCACTCCTACGGAAACTTCCTGCTTCGGTGTGGACTATCATTTCTATTAATCCAACAAATCTCTTAGTAGGTTGTATTTACAGACCCCCATCATCTGCACTCACCGTAACCGATGACTTGTTGGACACATTTTCTTTTATTGCTGATCTCTCATACACTGATAAAATAATCGCTGGGGATTTTAATATGTCAGAAATCCCGTGGGCCTTTAACAATAAACCACAAAAACATAATACTTTTATGTCTACTCTTGGTTGTCTGGGATGGGCACAGCACGTCAAAGAACCTAGACGGCTTGGTAACACACTTGAGCTAATATTTACTATGGGATGTTCGCATGTGTCCACATACATCAGTGACAAGTTGCCGGGTAATGATTATAACATCATTGGTTGTTCTTTCCAAATTTATTCTAAACCGATAGAATCAGTGATCAATTACCGTCCATTCTCTTCTGTGAATTGGTCAATTTCCTCGGATCTTATAAGGTCTTCAGATTGGGATCCATTCTTCTTAGCACAAAATATACAGATTGTTTGTAATTAGTTCTAACACCGTATTCAGCTTTATGTTGAAGTTGTGGCTCCACAACGTAGTAAGAAGTTGAAAAGAACTGCTGCACCTGCAGGCATCTCAAAAAGGTAGCCACTAAACTTCATAAAATGAAGAAAAAATTTAGGAGAACAAACGATTTTACTCTGCTGATGCTTCACACCAGATTGCTTACAGCGTTATACCAAGATCACCACAAAATGCTATTGTCTGAGGAGGTAATGGCACTGAAGAGAGCCAAGGTGGTAGTTTGCATCTCAAAACGTTTGGACCGTAGGCAGAATAGAAAATCAAGTTGTATAAACTCTGATAGGACTGCCATAACCGACCGTGCAATCGCATGTTCGAACTTCAATGACTACCTTATGTCTACTTATGGCACTAATGCGAAAGAAGATCCTCAGCTCAACCTGATACACAGAGGCAGTACTACACTCCAAACTGTTGAATTTACACTTAGTGACATTTGTCGCCAACTCAGATTAGTTCGGCCATCATGCTCACCAGGCCCTGACAACATCCCGCCAATTCTAGTCAAGCACGGAGGTCCAGACATCCCCCTGATTTGCTTAATGTATTTACACTTTCCATGCTCAATGGTGGGTATCCTATACACGGGAAACAATCAACTATAATACCACAACACAAAAGCGGATCAATGCAAGATGTAAAAACCTCCCGCCCAATCCACCACACATCTATTATCTCCAGAATCATGGAGAGGTTAGTTAAAGAACAGATAATAGAATATTTGAGTTCTATGAGCCTTCTCAATAAACGTCAGCAAGGTTTTTTGAAAGGTACATTGTGCAATACCTGTCAGTTAGATTATCTTGATTATGTGACTAGTGCAAGAGACACCGGAAGTGTCATTATCGTAATATTTCTTGACATCCAAAAGGCTTTTGACCGTGTCCCACACAATTTATTGTTGCAGAGGCTTATGTCCTATGGTATCACAAATTCGCTTCTAGCTTGGTTGTCTTCCTAGCTGAAAGGTAGAAAGCAAGTAGTCAAAATCTGTAACTATACATCTGAAGCGTGCTAGGCCTGCTTTTATTCTTAACCTATTTCAACGATATCCTTGTTGACACCTCGGACAGGAAGCCATTCCTTTTCGCTGATAATGTTAAAATTTTCTATTGTTCCGCCCCTGTGCAATGTATTCAGTCAGACTTGTCCACATTGGAGAGCTGGAGTGACTCCTGGAAGTTGCACCTTGCCACTGGCAAGAGTAATCTATTGTACCACGCCTGTGGCCCTTCTCTGAACATCCTTACATTAAACGATACCCCTATTCCTGTGTGTGGCACAGTCCGAGACCTTGGTCTAAGATATTCTGTCTCATTTAATTTCTTAGAACATGTTATATTCTTGCAGGCTTCTGCCAGAAAAGTTATCGCCTACATAAGTCGAACCCTTATTTTGAGGGGTTCCAGGCTTCAAAACTTTTAAATTATGTGTTAGGCCGAAGCTTGAGTACTGTACGATAGTGCATAGTAATCTGAGAAAGGTGGACATCATAGCACTAGAAAACATTCAACGATCATTCACAAAAAGGTTTCTGAACATGCCTAATACTATGACATACCGTGAGCGTTGCGAGGCGCTAAATCTGGAGCCGCTATGGCTACGCAGACTTAAAGTTAATCTGTGCCTTTTATGCTGCTTACTATTCGGGTTAAGCTTCACTGCTCAGCCACAACTCGAGTTTCAGATTCGGATGCGCTATGAACTAAGAACCAGTGCACAGTGCAAATACAAAAATCTCGCACAAAGCTCCGCTCAAATTTTTTCCCTGTAAAATATGCGTTAAATAAATAAATAAATACATAAATAAAGTTTATATTCCTCGACGATGCGAGAAGCTATTCCCTAGAAGGAACAGATCAAATAATGGTACAACTTTTCCATGACATTTCATTAATACATTTTCAAAGATAAACATGGACGCAATTGCAAGTTAGATCACACAGAGTAATCAGAATAGTTCTGGTAATTTTTTCCTGCCATTGAATCAGGATTCTTCACAATCACATGACAGATATTTGGGCCGAGAAAAAATGTAATGAAAGGGGCTGTTGTCCGAAATGTTATGTGATGTGGTTAGAAGATTTATTCAGGCACCATGGATACTGTTTTCGAATTCGTTATCTAGGGACTGTGATGTCCCGAACATCTTAATCACGTTTTGGACGGTTAAATGCTTACTAATAGCAAGCTTAAAATTGCAAAGAGTATAGCATGTTCTGATATCACTTGGAAGTTTGTTCCAAATCTTGGAGTATTGGGTTAGAAAGAAACGTTCTCTGATTCTCGTAGTAAACTTTGGAGTCATGACCTTTGTCTCTTTGTTACGTATTGGATATATGCTGTTTAAATATATGTGAACACTGTTTTCAAGACTGCGAAGTTGACATTTTATGACTCTGTAAAGAAAACATAGGTTCAGCTTCATTATCCGAAACCAAACTGGGTCAAATCCAAGTTTATCACATCGCTCCCTGTATGTCAACTTAGAGGAATATCCACATAACTTTTTCGTGGAGCGTATCTGGACCCCCTCAAGAGCGTGCAGGTCAGATTTCCGCAGATTAGACTGTACCATTGAACAGTATTCAATACATGGCAATACATTTGTTTTGTAAAGCGATATGCGCGATTCCGTGAGGCAAAAATGGTGGCAGATATAACCGATGGTCTTCATGGCTTTCGAAACTTGGAACTCATAGTGTTTAGAAAAGTTAAACGTGATTGAATATCGCACGCCCAAGTCGCGAACTATCCTGCACTGCGAGATATATGCGCCTTGTAGTAATAAACTGTCTGGCGGTACTTGGCATTTGTACGATAAAATATTACATTTGCCCACGGTAAATGACATCTGCCACAGTTGACACCATTAGACAAGGGAAGATAGGTCATCCTGTATGAGACGTACGGCTTCCTGAGTATTTGCACGTGGTTTTGAGTAGTCAACTTTAATGTCATCAGCAAAGATAAATGCAACACCATTTCTTATTCTCTGGAATATATCGTTAATATAAATTAGGAAAAGAAGAGGACCAAGAACACTCCCTTGAATCACTCCACTAGTGATTGCCTTCGGTTTAGAGAAATGTTCGCCTATGCGCACAACCTGCTGTCTACCAATTAGATATGAAGACAACCGAGGATATCGGTTCTTTAACATGGAATAAACTTCCATCGAGTGTTAGAAACTGCACTACCTATCCGCAATTCAGGCGCATGGTTAATATTCACCTGACTGTTGCAAATATCTGGTCAACACTAAACCAAACGGTGGCTCTAGATTATTTGTATCAGAAAAGTCCTGGATACGTATGAAAGTCGCTATATCCTCTATTCGTTTCAATATTATAAGATTACCTAAATATAGTTAAATTCGTGGGTATGTATTTATAAACGATCTTACTTCTATCACTCAGTCTAACCAATTCTGTTTTCTCCTTTGACGCACTGGTTCGTAGCTGCACTATGCCTTTCAAGCTGGCGTCTCTGTACCATCGTCGTCACTCGCCAAGATTTTCCATCAAATTGTGATTGACCCGTCGGCAAGGGTTTGTATTCATTGTTATGTTTTTTAATTCCTCATACTTTATCTTCTCCTTTGTTTCATTGTTGGCCATGACTGGGCTGATCTCTTTTGGTGACCGATTACAGCTTCCAAAATAAAAGTATACCCGTGCAAATCATATTGATACTGACTCACTGGCTCAAAATAAAATAGTGCCACACTTGATTGATCCGCATGATGGAATGGGCTGAGGCTTCATCGCCTATCGATAATGCCATGCAACATGACTGAAATACATAAACCAAAAAACGATTAATGGCCTGCCACCTAACGACCAGCTTAAAAACTAACACAAAGTTGACATCCATCAATGAACTCCTAACGACAAAAGCCCTATCTTGCATGTACACAAACGCCCAAGGCCTTCTAAGCAAGTTGGCCGAACTTAGAGAACTCCATGCCTCACAACCGCGGGACCTCGTCATGATTACAGAGACATGGTTAAACCCAAAGATAACCGATTCTATCAATTTACCCGGTATGTCGCTGCTTCGGACCGATAGAATCGGAAGGCTTGGCGGTGTGATTCTTTATTCTGATACAAACCTCCGATGTGAAGTTATCGATCACCCGGAAATCCGAGCTCCCGATTCGCTCTGGTGCCGCCTATGGTTGCGAAACAAGGACACATGTCTACTAGCCGTGATTTATCGCCCACCAAACTCAACGTCGAAATTGGACTCCAAACTATGAACAATGATTTATAATGGGTAAAAAAGCAGGTGGTTGACATGTCCCGTAGGGTGTTTAGCGGGACAGAAAGTTAGAGCAAGCGCTAATGGGGTCATAAGTTTGGTCGATTACAGATGTAACTGCACTGTCGTATAAAGAGAGTTTGAAATGAGAATGTACGCACACAAAGCAATAAGGGGAGTGGCTATTGCTCACATAATAGGCGAGAAAAATAAAAAAGATAGCAAGGACAACGCTTACTCGTGTGCAACTATCTTTGGTCGACAGGATACAGAAATCCAGTGTCTATAGTAGTAGCGTTTATCAAATTTCATGCAAGGCGTTTGGAGTGACTCATTCTCGAGTAGGGTTATGGCACTGTCCACTGTCAGTTGTGCATTAGTGCCAGCATCTGGTGCTCATGGGCTATAGCACGTAGTGTAAATGTGACAGAGTATCGTCAAAGCGTTTTTTGAAAAGGGATAAGGTGGGTGCATTAATTACATGTTCCGGGGGGGGGGCGTTCCAAGGCTGTGCCACTAGAAGGGAAAAATAGTTTCGCCGACATTCCAGGCGGCTGTACTGCGTGACTAACTTAAACTGGTGACCTCTTGGCGAGGTGTTTTGACTGAGTATTAGAAGGGAATGGCATGGGTGTTTGGGGTTTCTCAGGATCTGGTACACCATTATGAGATCGCCCCTCAGACACCGATAACGTCCACTGTATATTTCGAGAGTCTTCAGACTTAGTGGGTAGAGGAGGTTGGTCAAACCACTGACGCTCTTCGTTGCCCTACTTTGTGCAGTATCGAGCGCGGTGAGATGGTGTTGGAGCCAGGGTTGCAACGCTTGAATAGCGTATTCCGCGTGCGGCCTCACGTACGCACTAAGCATTTTTGGAAAGACTGTAGGGTCAAACTTCCCGAAAGCTCTGCGAAGAAGGCCGAGGTACTGGTTTGCTTTCTTAGATGCCTTTTTAGTCTGCCTCATACAACCGAGGTCATCTTGAACTAGCACGCCGAGATCGCACTCGTGACAGGCCCGCTGTAGAATTTGTGGACCTAGGTGGTACTTGTGCATACTCTTGTGTCTTATGCTGAGAACTTTGCACTTGGTGACGTTGAAATGCAGCATGTTCTCGATGGACCACCTTTTTCAGTTTGCTTGGAACAAGTCCTACATCCACATTCTTATCGCTGGAGACTTTAACGTACACGACATAGAGACGCCGGCAGCCGACGGTATGCAATTTAAAGCCTGCTTGCAAGAGCTAATTGCTAGCCACCCTCTGTACAACCACGTAACCCCTGCCACCACATTTCGAACTGCTAACAAGCTGCCGATACTTGATCTTGTGCTAAGTAACGAAGAACTCATGATTTACGGGATAGTTACAAGCACACGACTGGGTCGTAGTGATCATGTTACTCTACTCTTTGACTGCATATGCTATGCGGAGTACCCTGAAAAGGAGGAGGATAAAGTGCATACTGTCATGCTCTACCATATATTATCTAAGATTGTTAAGGATACCTCTTGGACTTTCTTAACCGAATGACCTCGAGATGTTGACTGGGAAACATTTGCAAGGACGTTTAGCACACTGGTTGCGCACGCATCGAAACAGAAGTCCTTCCAACCCCAAAACAAGCACAAGTCATTTCTGAGGAGCAAAACACGTAAATGTGTGTCCCGGAGGGATTTGGCATGGCGAGATCGCCAGGACTGCTAGAATGCCGAAACCTAGGCTGCAAACGTGATACGTCGTAACTTCTGTGTGAAACTGATCCGCGAAGACTAGGTCACTCATCAGCAGAAGTTAATGAAGCGATTCTGCACTAACCGCAAACTCCTGTACAGGCACGTTAACGGTCTTCGAAAGGTGAAGCGGGGGGGGTTCCAGCGCTAGTCACGGCTGATGCATGCACGCGATCAGCAATGGAAGCAGCCGATCTCCTACGGCTTCATTACTCTCAAACTTTCCAGCAGGTAACGAGCCCAAACATTCTCCTCATTTCTAATACTCCACCATTTGGTTTTGAAAACTTCACCTTCACTGCGGAAGCTGTGTTGAAGAAGTTGTTATCCATTAGTATCCACAGTTCTCCTGGAGTTGGTAACATCTGACCAAAGACTCTGCAGGCGGTAGCTAGGGATCTAGCAGAACCACTGGCTGTTTTCTATCAACGATGTCTAGAAGAGTACCGTATTCCACCAGTATGGAAGTGAGGGGCCATCACTCCTGTTCATAAAGGAGGTAGCCGCACTGATCCTACCAACTACCGTCCATAGCACTACTTCCCCTACTATCCAAAGTGATGGAATCAATCATCGCAGATGCGCTGATGTAATACCTGGAAATCCACAACTTAATAGCTTCAGAGCAACATAGCTTTCGTCAAATGCATTCGTGTAATACTAACCTATTAATGGCAGGTAATAGCTGGACTGAAGCTGTTGATGATGGAGTGGGAGTTGATGTCATCTACCTGGACTTTTCAAAAGCATTTGATCGCTTAGACCATCACATTCTCCTTCAGAAGCTTCGGAATTACGTCGTTAGCGACCCAATCCTGAGTTGGATCGGCAATGTTCTACAAGAACGACGGCTAGTGGTGAGAGTCCGAGAATCATTGTCTGATGAAACCGATGTGACATGTAGAGTACCACAAGGCTCGGTTCTTGGACCTCGTCTATTCTTGGTGTTCATTAACGATTTGGCGGGATCAATTACTTCCGATTTCCTTTTTTTCGCTGATGATATCAAGATATGGCGAAGGATCAGAGGACCGGAAGACCACGGACGGCTCCAGTGCGATCTTAACACTGTGTCGAACTGGTCAGTTCAAAACGCCTTACCATTCAACGTAGACAAATGTCGCGTTGTACAAGTACGCCATAAACATAACCACACCTATTTACTTGGGACAAACGGATTACAAAATAGCTCCCAAGAACGTGATCTTGGTGTGATCGTACAGAGCGATCTCAACTGTTCAAAACAGGCTGAAGTAGTTGCGAAAAGAGGCAACCAGCACGTCGGCATGCTGCGAAGAGCATTCGGGATATTTGACCCATCACTCTTCCGAATGATGCACAATTCCTACGTATGCCCGCATGTTGAATACGCTATCCAAGCTTGGAAACCTTGGTTGAAGCGCGACCTAGAAGCGATAGAGGTACCACAACGAAGAGCAACAAAGAAGTTAAAGGGCCTGCGCTATCATTCTAACAACCGAAGGCTGAAGTTGCTGGGAATTTTCAGCGGACGCTATCGAAGGCTGCGCGGGGATCTCATATTAACGTATCAGATGCTGAGTGAGCCTGTAGCGCCCTAAAAGATAACTGCTATTTTTCATGTCCAATTTAATTGCTGACCGATTGTACATTACTCATTCTTGTTTTAATCTTACAACCGGTTCATCACTCGACCACCTTGTAAGTTCCCGCGCTCATGTGTTCGCTCTCGCCTCGGTTCATCCGTCCGCCTCCTATTGTAGCCCATCGAATACAATCCGCTGTGTCCGACTCCCATTGCCTTCTGATACCTGCGCTTACTTCACGCACCGTCTCGGACTGGTCTTAACTAGTCCTACAAATTGGTGACCCAGATTCGCACCCGCGAATTCCACGTTTTTTCTTCCTCGTTTGTATTTTTTTGTGAGTTCGTTCCTTTTTCTCGATTATATACCTAAATTCATTTGCGTCTTGAGTAATTTTAGTACTTTTATCGTATTTTGTTCACTCTTTATCTTTCGACTCACATTTCGAGAGTGGCATCTGAGTCGTTTCACAGCGCAAACATGCTTACTTTGGCTGTTCCAAGTTTCATGGAACACAACCCAGAGGTTTGGTTTACGATATTCGAGATCGAACTGGAAAATAAGAGCATTACGGCGGACCGTCCGAGGTACAATCAGCTTGTCCCACGCCTTCCTTTGTCGGTTGTGACGCTGATTGAGGACGTTCTACTCTGCCCATCGAATGAGGCAAAGTATGAAACGATGAAGCAAGCGATTTTAAAAGAGTTACGGCCTAGCGCACGAACTCGATTTGAGCAGCTCAATGGTTTTAAGCTTGGAGATCACAAGCCGTCGGCGTTGCTCCGCAAACTTCAGCGCATCGCTGGTCCATTATTCTTGAGCGAAGAAGGGATAAAGGAGCTGTGGTTTGCACGTCTCCCAGAGCCATTGCCAGCAATGCTGTTCGTGTTTATAGATACACCCCTGAACGAATTAGCTACCAAGGCAGACGCTGCGTTCGAACGTCTTCCGCAGCGAACGACCAGTAGCTCCGGTGACGTATTCTCACCGATGAAAACCGAATCTCATGTTTGCTCCCAGTCGTTAGACCGATCTGACTCTAAAGACGAGGAACTTGCGCTTGTTGGCAGCAAGATAGCAGCAATAAAGGCTTCGAAGCAGCGTGTGCCACGGTCAATTGATGACCACGTTTTGGCTACCATTTCTTAGAGCTCGTCTGTGCCTGAACCGAGTACGTCACGTTCGGCACGAAAGCGCAACATTTTTAATGTAAGTTCTCAGTCAGATAATGTCAAACACTTCGAATAATTATGTTGGTATCACTGCCAATACGGTGGAAGAGCTAGACGTTGTCGGGCTCCCTGCATTAGACACGACCCAGCTGCTTCAGGGAAAACGAACAGCCCACATACTAGCACGACCAACGTATCATTCAATAATGTGTGTGTGTGTCAGCTTATACGCCGTAACGGCGCTTCGCTGCCGCGCGACCACCATCAGTCGCGCGTGGGCTGAGTATACCGCGAGGACGCCCACTCCTACGCGGATTCATTCAATAACCAAGCAAACCGACTGTTTTACGTTAAGGATCGACGTTCTTCCATTATGTTCCTCATCGACACGGGAGCGGAAGTCCGCGTCATCCCAGCAACCGCTAACGACAAGCACTCAGAGCCTAGGTACAATTTGCGTACGGCTAACGGTTCTCCGATAGCTTCATTCGGTCAGCGCATAATGAACCTGGACCTCAATCTTCGACGAGATTTTCAGTGGGCCTTCATGGTTGCGTCTGTACCCTTTGCAATTATCGGTATCGACTTCCTCCGACATTTTGGGTTGCTTGTTGATGCTGGTCGCCACAGACTTTTAGACGACCGTACTAAACTAGGGATTGAAGGCGTTCTTACGGACGCCCCGATAATCAGTCCCGTTTTTCGAATCGCCGATGTACCATCAGGTTATGCGAACCTACTGTCTGAGTACCAGCGACTGGTGCGACCAGCTGCAGAGCTTCCGCCAGTCACGACAGAGGTCGCTCATCACATAGTCATGCGTGGTCAGCCAGTTAGCGCACAACCAAGACGGCTTGCTTATGACAAACTACGTGCAGCACGAGCTGAATTCGACCACATGCTTCAGCTCGGTATCGTCAGACCGTCCAACAGCCCATGGGCGTCTCCACTGCACATGGTCCAGAAGAAGGTCATGGGGCACTGGCGTCCTTGCGGCGACTATCCAACCTTGAATACGGTTACAACGCCTGATCGCTACCCGATCCCACACATAGTGGATCTCACCGCCAATCTGGCGGGGAAAAATATCCTTAGCAAAATCGACTTGCTACGCGCATACAACCAAATGCCGGTAGCCGAAGCGGACATTGCTAAAACTGCCGTGACGACTCCATTTGGTTTGTTCGAGTTTCCGCGCATGCCATTTGGCCTAAAGAACGCCAAGCAAACTTTTCAGCGTTTCATCGACCAAGTTTGTCGCGGTTTAGACTTCGCTTACGCGTATCTCGATGACATTTTAATCGCAAGCTCTTCACGAGAAGAGCACATACGCCACATACGAACACTTTTTGATCGTTTATCTCAACACGGGGTAACGATCAACGCAGAAAAGTGTTCGTTTGGTGTCGATTCAGTCAACTTTCTCGGCCATCGTATCTCCTCTGCAGGCGTCATGCCACTACAGGATAAAATTCAAGCCATCATCGACTACCCAGAGCCTCATTCTTTCAAACAGCTCAGGCGTTTTGATGGCCTTGTCAACTTTTACCGACGATTTATACCCAACTGCGCCTCGCTGATGCAACCACTCACGGACCTTCTCCGAGGGAAACTCAAGACGTTCGAATTTCCTGCCGCATCACGCGCTGCTTTTAAGTCGCTGAAAGAGGCTATCGCCAACATAGCTTCTATAGCGCATCACGATCCGGCCGCCCCACTGTCCCTCAGTAATGACGCCTAGGACGTCGCAGTCGGCGCTGTTTTACAGCAACGAGTAGCCGACACGTGGCAGCCCTTAGCGTTTTTCTCCAAACGTTTACAACCTGCCGAATCTCGCTACAGCACGTTCGGTAGAGAACTACTAGCCGTATATCTAGCGATACGTCACTTTCGACACGTCCTAGAAGGCCGCTCCTTTGTCGTCTTCACCGACCATAAACCCCTGACTTACGTGCTCGGCTCGACTACCGACCGATACGCTCCTAGAGAGTCGCGCCACCTTGACTATATCGCTCAGTTTACGACCGATATACGGCATGTCTCAGGTGTGCACAACGCCGTCGTCGATGCACTTTCTCGCATCCAAGCTATCTCCGCTGACGCCGGCACTGCTATCGACTTGACAGCTATGGCTACAGCGCAACTCAACGACCCTGAGGTTGATCTACTACGCAGGTCTCCCTCATTGGACATACGACCCGTTCCGCTGACATCAGCGGACGGCACTATACTTTGTGATTTATCTCTGGGTACGCCGCGCTCAGTCGTCCCACGCGAGTTTCGGCAGATTGTGTTCGACACGTTGCACGGCTTGTCTCATCCGGGCGTTCGTGCATCGGTTAAACTCGTAACTGCACGATTTGTTTGGCGCAACGTTAATCGGGACGTCCGTACCTGGGCAGCTGCTTGCCTTCCGTGTCAACGCGCGAAGGTGCACAAGTACATGAGAAGCCCATTAGGCAAGTTTCCGACGCTAGGCGCACGTTTTCATCACGTGCACGTCGACCTCGTAGGTCCTCTACCGCCTTCCAAAGGCTCTGTATATCTACTGACCTGCATCGATCGATTTACTAGAGGCCGTCCCTATCCCAAATTGCTCCTTGGAAACGGTAGCGAAAGCTTTTCTGGAGCGCTGGGTAGCTCAATACGGCTGTCCCGCCATGGTGACCACCGATCGAGGGTCACATTTTTCGTCGACATTTGCCACGTTGCTTAAGGATTTAGGCTGTCGCCACGTTCAGACGACAGCGTATCATCCGGCCGCTAACGGCATGGTGGAGCGTTTTCACCGCCAGTTGAAGGCAGCGCTACGTGCGCACGCAGATCCTTCATGGCTGAAACGCTTCCCCTCGTGCTCCTAGGCTTAAGAAACACGGTTAAGACCGACGTCGACGCCACACGAGTGCAGCTAGTCTACGGTTGCACGCTGCGGTTGCCCGGACAGCTGGTACCACCAGCCCTATGCACTTCCACTTTTGACTACGGAAGTTACATTGATCGATTGGCTCACCAGATGCGTGAGTTACGTCTACCCGCTCCTCGATCACAGAAAACACCAGTGTACGTGCCCGAGAAGCTGTCTACGTGTTCACTCGTCCTTCTTTGCGCAGACGGTGTTCGACAGCCTCTTCAGTCGCTGTACATAGGACCTTTCAAGGTACTACATCTTGCGAGTAAGGCGTACACTATTGACCGCGGTGGTCGACACGAAGTCGTCACCATCGACCGTCTAAAACCCGCCTTTATGGAAGAAAACCCCTCGCCTACTTCATATAGTAGTGCCTCGTGCGACATCACAACTCACCGCACCAGCTTTTCGTATGCTAATGAAGTCCAACCAGACCAAGATCACGGTCTACAAGCTTCAGCCGTCCCGACATCTCCCGAACCTAGTCCGCCGCCTCCCACGACCAATCGCCGTGGTCGGGAGATGCGTAAGCCCGTTCGTTTTTCCGACTATGTACAGTGGAAATACTTTTAACTTTGTAGATATTGTATATAGTTGCCCCTTTTTTGGTCGATTAACGTTTTGAAAACAAACAAAAATATCAAAAAACCTCCGAGAAACCTTTTTCGAAAAAATATGCAAAAACCAAAATCTCTGCTGAAAGTTGAAGGAACAATATAGCCGTCTAGAGTGTCGACGGAATTACTTTTCCCCCAGGTTGGCCAACCTTGGAACCCACTCCCAGACTCAGTTGTATCCTCTCCTACCTTGGGCGTTTTCAAAAAACGAGTAGATGTTTCTTTCAGCTCCAAGCATTTTGTTACCTAAGCTCCATTATTGTGGATTAATCCAAGCATGCTTTTCAACAGGGTTTATGTATGAAATGGACCTAAGTGAGCGACCATATTTTACTTTTCGCACTCCTTACATCAACAATCACCGCACCCCAGTGTCTTTCCGAACGTTTAGGCTCGACAATTATTTTAATTTTACACTGATCTTAATTATCAAACTATTCATCTCGACAGACGTTTGGTAGATGACCTAGATATATTTTGATTTCATCATAATCACCTCAGCCATCCTACGGGACGTGTCAGGCACTTACTTCTATCCCGTGATAAATCATCGTTCATTGTTCATTATAGTGTATGCATAAAACAGACTTTAAAAAACATTTGATACCCAGTCTGATGGCCTATTTACTATTTTGCCACACCGGCACAGAGCCAATTGGAGCATGGAAGTGCGGGTGAAACCCTTCGTGCGAATACCCTGCATGGAAGTCACCTAGAGACAGTTCCATGGATGACCGTATTACTTTACTTGAACTTTCTGTGAAATCTACATTTATTATTGTTCCCGGTTTCTTAATCTCTCTACTATTTCAAACTACTAATCACTTCAAAAACCCATATGGGAACCATTGAACAAAACGTAAAATAAACTATATTATGCGATCACCTTGTACATGTCGATAAGACCACCCAATTGGTCTGTGTCTCGCACTGTCGAGGAATAAGACGTTTATTTACTTATTTATTTAAATTCAGCGTGACCAATTCAGAGCTCAGACCTTGCGTACTAACGTAGACGAACGCTTTGTCACTCGGACTCACGTGTTCTTTTGCACCGACAGTGTACGCCGGCCACACCAATCTTATTCTGGCCAGTACCGTGTCGTACGCAGAAACGACAAGACCTTTACCATTGACTATAATAGTAAAACAGATACGACCAATGTGGACCGAAACAAATCCGCTTTCTTTGACGATTATGACTATTCGATGCAACAAACACCTTCACACCCTGCGCTATCCGGGCCAGCGCCGCAACCCCAGACCAGTGACTCCGCTCCAGCGGAACCGACAGCCTCAACCGACATCACCTCTTCACGACCCACTATAAACTGACGTAGTAGAAAAGTAAACCCTCAGTACGATTTCCCGATTTCGCTAGCATTTGGTACTTCCCACAGAGCATTACTTGCACACTATTAGGCTTACGCAAACGTTTTCCATATAACACAAAAAAAGCGATTGAAGCGTTTTGAAACTACAAAAAAGAGCAGAGCCTTTTGAAAACCTAAAAACACCTTCTCACGTTTTTCACTTTGCACGCCTTTGTATATTGCTATGCACTTACGCTGCACTTTTCTATTTCTCCTACCAAATACACTCCGTCTGTTGGTTACCACTTGGTTGCAAGTTCCGCTAAATCCACGCACTTCAATGGGAGGCACCAAGAACTTCCTGCTCAACCAGCTACGTGAACTGTACATACCGTCCCCCACCAACACGTTTTTTATCGTTTCGACACTGTTGGGAAGACACGAGTGGGAGCTCGATAGGGTCCGATTGCATCAAGGGTCACAACTTCGTCACGCAGAAGGTTGGCTCGAGACGGAGATTTCTCACGTAGATCGAAAGACTGCTTACAGCGTCACTTCTGGGGGAGAGCTATATAACAGTCTTGAGATTCCCCGATTTGCCTGTGTAGAATTCTAATTAAGATTAATTCGTTTTACACTTAGGCGAAGGCTGCGGATTGTTGAACTGGTTGCTGAGTTCGATTGCCTGTGTTGAGCATCGAAATTTTGTTTGGCACTCTTTTCGGTTGCGACGCGCGACAGTTCATTGTGCTGTGCCATCTGCATTCCCCAGCTGGCTGTGTTCAACGGTGTTGTTTATATATAGATAGGCAAACAGGGAAGCTTTTGCGGTACAAAAGACGTTTCACTTTACCTCAGTCTGTGTTCTGGAATTGCTCTCCAGGCTCATGCTAAAGGCTACTCGCTAAACGCAGGCTGGAACCGGTAACATCTTGGTTGCAAGGAAAATGCATTGTAACTAGCAGATTAATATTTAAGAGCGGCGACGGATATCGGCTCGCGAACTAACGGTCTATCAGTTTGTCAAGCGTGCTAGTCAGCTTTTTTCTCACATTTGTGAGATTCGATGGAAAGCCACGTGACGCAATCTAACAGCACTGCTGCCGAATACCGATTCCGCAAGGGATTCTGTGTCTGTTTAATCTATTGGTAACGTGATAGGTGGCTTGTGGGTCTACAGCAGCCTGATATATCCATACTCCAGTGAGGTTGGAGCAAACGGCCGAGCTAGGTCGGCCGGACAGGCTAACCGCGGATCATGGAACGCAACAGATCCGCCCAAGCGAGGAAACCTCACGCGAGTGGACTGGATCACCGCGATGGGTGGGTAACCCATCAGGTGAAAGGAAGCCAGAACTGTGTCATAGGGCTTGAGAAATTGGCCTAGTCTGGTCGGCGCGACAGGGCCACCGCGGATCATTGAACACAGCAGATTTGCCGGAGCGAGTAAACCTTACGCGACTAGACAGTGGCCAAATCACGTGAAGTAAACCGATACTACAACGTGACGAACGTGCCAATAGCACATTATGTGTATCGAAAAGCTGAAAGAAGCGATTGGTCAGCTAAACGATGGGTAAGCACTGACGACCCAAAATTGCTACTAACGGCAGACCATCTGCGTGCAAGCCGAAGATTAGCGGGCCGTAGAAATACAATCAATCTGGTTCCAACCATAGAGCACAGGCGACATCGAGACGCATGTTAACGATAGAGCGGAGGAAGGGGCAATCACAAGCCAAGGAAGCAAAGAAAGAAATAGTCAATGAGGCGAATCAGATGACACGCCACCCCGTGAAATAATGAGAACAAAAATAGCGCGATTTTTAATAAATATGCCCTGCCTTAGGCAATAAATGATTCTGCTGACCCCCACCGCAACTTCCTTTCCGATTGCTGAGGTGTCATATAACACAGATTTGCTATTCTATTCTTAAGTCCAAATGACATTAAATCTGAGGTCTTACACTGTGTCTGGTCACTTCCTTAATTGGATGCCCGCAGTTCTGGTGGGGAGAAAATAGTGTGTGCACGTCAAGTATAGTCTTCACTTTTGACATACTGTTCTTAGTAGCGTTGCACAGGGCTGGGTATTATAACCATTACCATTCGCAATTTCCGACAATGATTTTCACGCGAAGCTTGGTGTGCCATCGATAATAGTTATTGTCAGTTTATGCTCTGGAATATCATGGATATTTATGGGTGTTTCGAAGCAGTTCAGAGGGTTTTGGTTGGTCTCTGTGAACGATCTGCTTTATGGTTAATCCACATAAACCGAGCCCTGTGGTCACAAAATCGGTGCTGCTAGTGCTTTTCCCGACTAGGTTGTTTGCGGCGGTAAATTTCATGTTGTCATTCAGCAGGTTGATTTAATTATCGTCAACTCATCACTCCTACACTGGTGAATATTAAAATAAAGCTGCTTATAAAGCTTTCTTTGTGTTGCAGTTTATCCGCCGCTTCTTTGAATTAATAACGTCTAATATACTTGCCAGACTTGCTCGGGCATCCTGCGATCTTTCTTTTAAGTACAGTGTCCCGGCTTGTTCGCCATGCCTTATTCGGGATAACAATGATTTCAAAAAGGTTTTGCAGACGCATACTGGGATAGTGCAGAATTTACGGGGACAAATGTATTTCGATGATTTTTAGTTTGGAAACATATTCAACGAGCTATCGAAAGCTCTGACTACTGAATACTGTAATTTAGAGCAGGCAGAAATAAATTTGTGCAACTCCTACAAAATATGGTGGAAAAGGTCCTAAACATTGTCACCCGTAAACATCGTTGCCTTTCTCACGTCACATTTTAAATATCTGACTCATAATTACAAGACACACAAATGTGAGATGCCGTCGTAAGTGTGCAATTGTTCTCTGAATCGAAGAGGGGTAAAATGTAAATCCAGCAACGTTTTGAACTAATGCACATATATGGCCTCCACCACATATTCGAGCAAACTGTTCCAAATATGTAGCACTCTCCGTTCGAACCACAATGGGTGGAGAACGCGCCACATCCAACACTACAATTTTGTGTCCTTGTCCGCGTGTGCTGCATAGCCCTTGTAAGTACAGCATAAGCCTCAGCACGGAAAATCATCGAGATCTATAATAAGGTAGGTAAAAAGAGGGGACTTGATACTTGCATAACGTATTTTGCCAGAGTAAGATCGATCTGGACTTGTCTCGGTTATATAATCCCGCTAGGTCATGTTGTCTCCGCGGTCACCCATTGAAGCTGTAGAAACCGCGCTCTGTTAGAATTAGGAAGATACTGCTCTGTCGAACCGAGTTATCGGGTGCTGAAGCTCTCTTCCAGTTCAGGTGGTCAAGAGCGTATATCAGAGTACGTATGCCGGCAAGCCAACTCCCACGATATGCGTCGTTTGTGCACCCGGGATCTGATTGAAGAAGAAGGACGGAAGGCCTGACGGTGACTTAGTCGAAAGGAATTGGAACCCTCACTTTGAAGTTAGCGTCAGTTGGTGCATCTTGAGTGACATTTGGTTGGATCATTCGTCAAACCATTTCTTGATGCTCTGGCCACCGCAGAGGATAATCATCGGCGCCTTATCTGCTGCATCGAGCAGGGTGGATAGGGGTTTGGATGCTACTGTGCAAGCCTTCCGTCTTCTTATTCCCCTTCTTATGCTCTTTCATTCTTACTATCCCGTTCCAACCTCACTTATACCCCCCAGGTTTCAACTCCCGATTCTTGGCCCTCCCCCAACATACTTTGCTAGGCGTGTATCTTCTAATTTCTGCTCACATGTTAACGCGGAGCGTCACTCTTATCCTATCGACAAGCCCATATCCAACCAAGTGGTCTACTCCAATTCATTGGCTTCCATTTGGAGCTGTCGATTCTCCTTCAGATTAGCATGCCTCAAGGTACGCACATTACTGCAGATCAGACAACAGACAGCACTTGCTCGAACATTGGAGACCCTCTCGATCGATATCTGCTGCTTATCAGAGACCCGCCTGCAAGAGTCGAGCTATGTACTCACTTTGCGATCCCCTTCAGGTGACACTAGCAGCACTTTCTCATTGCGCCTATCCGGTGACGATGCAGCTTCGAGCACCGGCCAAGCCGGTGTTGGTATTGCCCTGAGTCCCCGGACTGAAGCTGCTCTGGTTGATTGGATTCAAATGCGTAGCCAAATGTGTGCGGTCCGATTGGCTGGCTCGTACAAAACTGCGAAGTTGTGCGGGACTAATAGGTGTCTATTCATCATCGCCGCCTACGCGCCCACAAACTGTAGCGATGATTCGGTAAAGAACAACTTCTACCGCCAACTGACCCAGCGCCTTCGCCACAGAAGAAGCACGGACACGGTTGTGCTGGCGGGGGATCTGAAGACACAGGTTGGGAAGTTGTCCACTGATGAAATGCATCTGGGCGGTCAGCACGGTGTAGGCTCTAGTAATGATATCGGTGAGCCGCTACTTTATTTGTGTGAAGATGCTCGCTTATTTCATGCGAGCACTAATTTCCGACACAGCACCCGCCGGAGGGTGACTTGGCGTCCACCAGCCTCGAACCAGCCTTGGACGCAGATCGATCACATCGCTATCAGTTACCGCTGGAGAGGATGCATCCAGAACTGTCCCTCCATTTGGAGCACATGTGGACACCGATCATGCATTTGTGTGTGCTGACATGCGGATGCGCTTTGGCGTACGCCCACGACGACCTCGTGACCGCGTTGACACCAGCCAACTGACAAAGCCAGCTGTTCTGAATGCGTATCGAAGTACGCTGACATGCCAGTGGAGTAAGCGCTCACTGGAGACAATTGATGGTCACTGGTCACATGTTCACCATACCTTACTAGAAGCAGGCAAATCCTCATGTGGTATGTCTAACAGCCAACATGTATATTGGGTCTCTTCGCGGTCTCTGAAACTTATCGATGCTCGCCGGCATATCCCGGCTGGAAGCGAACACAATGAAACTCACAAAGAGGTCCGGGCAAGACTCCGTGCTAGCCTGAAAAGGGACCGCGAATCTTGGTGGTCTCATCGTGCGTCAGAGATGGAAGTGGCCGCTGCTCTTAGCAACCATCGTAAGTTAATCCGTCTGATACGGGAAACGGGCAGCAGGAGAGCTGGTGTTAGTGAAACTATACGTGACGAGAGTGGACAGCCTATCCACAATTTCTCAAAACGTTTGGAGCGTTGGGCTGAGCATTTTGAAAAGCAATGTAATCGGCTAGAATAGTTCGATTCTTCGCCGGCCAGTGATCGCCCTGCTCCGTGGTTTGTCCCTTTGGATCTACCCTCCCGCTCAGAAGTCGAACGTGAGATCGGACAATAGAATTTGAACAAAGCCGCGGGACCAGATGATCTTCCTCCATCCCTCTTCAAATTCAGAGACTCTACTCTTGTTGATGCTTTACATGAATTACTAGTGAAACTGTGGGAGCAGGAAACTGTCCCAACCAACTGGAGCCGCTCCGTTATTGTTCCCACCTTCAAAGGAGGCTCGCGTTCAGAATGCGGCAACCATAGAGGAATCAGTCTGATCTCCATCGCCTCAAATTATTCGCCTCCATAATTCGTTACAGACTGACTGGCGCTCGTCAAGCCCAGATTCGTGAGGAGCAAGCCGGATTTCGTCGGGGTCGTAGCTGCATCGACAACATCTCCACCTTGTGTCAGTTGTTGGAGCACCGTCACACATATTGGCGGCCCACCGTAGTTGTGTTTCTCGACATCAAAGATGCTTTCGATTCGGTTGATCGATGTGCCCTTTGGAATGGTCTACTCAGGAAGGGTGTGCCCGAGAAATATGTAAATATTATCCGAGCATTATACGCGCGTAGCACGGGCAGAATGATGGCTTACCGCAAGCTGTCGCCACCCTTCAATATCACCAGCGGTGTGAGACATGGATGCCCGCTGTCACCTTTCCTCTTTATCCTCGCTACTGACGAGATCATGGAGATTGCATTTACAGGACATGACTTGGAAGGTGTGGAGCTAATGTAATCTCAACAGTCTAGTAACTAGACATAGAGCCAACAAAGCCATGGAAATCAGTGGATAAGAGACAGTCATTGCGTCATAATCGTCGTGGCATGCTAGTTGAAGGTGGGCAACACACTTCAGCTAATATGCCGCAAGAAAATGGAATATTTTGACAAAAATATAGAACAAAACATTTTTAGTTTGTTTGCACACGCCGATTTTTCTCTTTTTTTGTCATTTTCAATATTAGTAAAATTAAACATGTGAATCAGTACAACACTGTACACAATTCTTCCACTGATTCCGGTTGCGGGCCATGTCTTCAAGAGTCCTAAGCCATTGGCACTTCTCATTTTTGGATAGGCGTGGAGCTACTCCCAGGAGAATGACTTCTTGACTTGGAGTATGCACATGACATTGCCCTTATCTGTGACAGCTCTCAGACGTGCCAAGCCGCGCTGGACAGATTAGCACTGGCTGTCAGCCGCTTCGGGCTTTACTTTGCACCATCGAAGTGCAAAGCGTTCCTCCGAGATTGGCAGGGATCGCTTCCTGCGCTGACCATTGGCGGGGATCTGCTAGAAGTCGTTCAGAAACTCAACTACCTGGGAAGTTGTATCAGCGCCCGTGGGATTGAGGATGAGATCACGAACCGTATAGCAAAATCTCGGAGTGCTTTTGCTAACCTTCGCCACCTATGGCGGCGGCGCGACATTACTCCCGCCCTGAAGGGTAGAGTGTACAATGCAGCGGTACGATCGACCCTAATGTACGGTTGTGAAACCTGGCCCCTAAGGTCGGCGAACATAAAGAGGCTAGTTAAGTCCAACCATCGGTGCCTTTGCCATTCGGCTCACATCTGGTGAGAACCCCGAGTGAGTAACGAGTGTATTTGACGCCTTGTTTACTGCACAGGAAAAGGAACTAAACCGCTCAGCACCGTCATTTCATGCACCAGGCTCCGATGGCTGGGCCCTTTGTTGCGCATCCCAGCCCACCAACTTCCACGACGTGTTTGCTCATCGGGCATGTGGATGGAAGAAGATGAGAGGTGGCCAAGCGATGACTTGGTTGAGAGGAAGGGAGGCTTTTACTTCGAAGCTGGCCTCGGTTGTAGCTTCTCGGCTCCCTGGTTGGGGTCCAAAAGACGATGAACACGTTTGGCTGGATACACTTTCTGACATGGCAGGGAGCCGACGGGAACGATACCTATCTGTTGCTGGTAGGTCAGCTGGCATGCGACTGTTGTATTTATTTTCCTTTTCCTTTATATATTGCGGCGCAGTAGCTGAGGTGTTTTCCACCTCTAGCTGACGTGTATAATGTTGTTAATGATGATTTGGTTAAACAAATTTGCTAATATGGCAAAAAGCCAATTCCAATGGCGTTTGTCTATCTGCTTGTCATTCAGACTCCGCCTTCAATTAGGAGTTAACAGCAACCGCACAATATGAAATTTACTACCATTTCACCTAAATTCGAATTTTGATTGTGGAATCTCAAATATCTTATACAGTTTGTATCGCAGCACCTTAGCTGAAATGTGTTTCACACTCCCAGCTAGCGTGCTCTGACGATGAAAATGATGCTACAATTATTTAGTTCCGTTCGTTTTCTTGCCTGATTCTACTGGTTCCTCTCTGTTACTGCAGGTAACCGTCTTAGCAAGGAAGAATTGTTTAACATACGTGGGCAGTAATTGCTTGACCAAAATCTTTTTTTAGGTCCATCCACCTTTCGAAGCACTTTTTCATCTCCAGGTTCAACGATTAATTGAGGAAGGAATACTCACAGGATAATCTTATATTTCCGGTCCTAATCAAAGTTGAACGTAGAAATAAACGTGTATTTTATCGTCGCAAATTTCGCACCACGAATATGAATGGACAACACCTAGAATTGTATTTGAAAGCGAGGTATTTGCACATTTCTTTACTACATCCACAGTATGTAAAAGTCCGCCTTGATAGGTATTGCTTTGAGTTTTCACTCTGGAAAAAAACTTGCGTACTATTATTATTACCTTGCTTTGTACTCGTTATGAATTGAAACGAGTGATAGTTCAGTTAGTAAACGAATAAGCTGCCTTATTATGCATAATCAAGCAGCCCTCGACAAAATAGAAGCTGTCGGACTTAGTTTCATATGGATTGGCGATAATGTCTTTTACTTCATCAAAAATTAGATAGAATAAGTCAGCTTACTTTCCGCTGTTGACAGCTTTGGTAAGTCGTATATATGCTCCACAGAGTTTACTGATTCGGGAACAACGAAACCAAAGTTAAACTCGAAACTTTTAAGCAATTTTTCCCGAAAGTAGTGACGCTCGATCATTAAAAAATCTTTTATCGCATGTTTTCCGACTGAAAATTCAATGCTTGTAGTGGTTACTTGTAAAATGAATGTCTTGTGCTTACGATGCCCCAATATTCCTTAGATTCAAAATGTTTGAGTCAAACTGGTATTGAATGTATCGGTTCGTTTGGGGAGTAGCTTCTTCTGTATCTATGAATAAACTCATTAACGGCTTCTATGCACGCCATACGCACGATGGGGTACAGTTGCGCATCGTCGTTTAGATACTTCAAACAGGATTATTTTCGAATCCATATCACGTAGACAAAAGCTTAAAAAGTCGATACCATATTTGTTCTCGCTGTTTGAACATAGATATCCTACGAAGTCATTCGTACTTGTTTCAGTAACTCAAGTCAACCTTTAGTAGCTCTTTTTAATTGCAAAACATCTTTCGGAGTAATTGTAGTTTGTTTCAACAGCTTTTCCTCAATTGTATCTGCCGATGACGCTGGTATGTGGGTATTAATTAATGCAGCCGGTTCTTGAACGTTAAAAATGTCTGCGCACCTCGCAAACATCGTGGGGCGTCAGTAGCATATACGTATCTATGCTGCTCAGAGAATTGATCGGAAAAAACAAAATATGGTACTATTTACAGCGACCATCCAGGCGTATAGATTGTCTCATACTTGAGCTGAATTACATAAGTAGTTAATTAACTGCACCTTTGACAACTGCATCACCATTCGGCGCGCGCGCTTTGAAATTTTGAAAAAGCTCTATCTTGAAATTTCTACCTTCAAATTTGGCTTGGAAGCGTGATCTAGAGTGACTGAGTGGGAAATTTTTACTCTGCTCCATCAAATATTGATCCAAGATATCTTGGATCTTCGTTAACCGCGTGAGTTCGTTCCAGTATTGCTTCTCTTTGTGTTCTTTTTGGTCGTGTTAATTCGCTGCTTATTGTTTTATTCAATATTGTTGTATTCTCTATTGTATTAACTTGTTGTGACTACTTAACCTTAAGCCGTCATACCTGCATTAATTCGGTCAGTTAATCCCACCAAACTACCTATCTTTTTATTATTCTATACGTGGCTGCTACGTGCTATTTGTAATGACATCGGTGGCTGGCTATAAATGTGGTGAGCACACTTGTGGCGTTGAGGTCAAAGAGGGAATTCAGTGCGACAGATGCTTGTTATGGTACCATAACAACTGCTCTAGATTAGACCAGGACTCTATTGATCTTTATGCCCGACATTCCCAATTAAAGTGGATTTGCTTCCACTGCGTGTGCTTAGCAGACATTGGTTCTCGCTTGATACACGATCGGACTTTTGATCCAGTTACCCATGTCTCAGCTGTGCATGAGTCTGCTAGTAGAAGCTGTGTGCACAGACTAGACAGTGCCGAGAAGTTGATTCGTGACCAGAGCTTGCTAATTGAGACATTGCGTTCAAAAGTTGAAGAGTTGCAGTCTTCATTGGAATGTTACTTGCGAAGTGCAGAACTTGCTATGGGTAGACAACGAAACGTTCTTATCTACAATAGGGAGGAGCCAGTCATACGAGAAACTAAAACTCGACGGGACCTAGACAGAAGGCGAGTGCACGATATCCTTCGTGTAGCCGGAATACCGTTATACGTTGGTATCAAAAGAGTACATCGTGTTGGCAGCTGGAGAGAAACAAGTATGCTCCGCCACCAAGGTTATGCAAGGCCTATCCTGGTTGAGTTTCGGAACCCTATACACCGGGACCTTCTACTTAACAGGGCTGGATTGGTTGCAAGTCAGACAAATGGTCGGTATCAAATAGCACCGGACACACTAACTTCGAAGGCTAAAGCCCCTCGGCTGAGCCGGCTAGAAGGTACTAATACCAGCTTGGCTAACGAATCTGCGGTCTCACACGTTGGAATTCATGATAGTGAGCCTCACGTTACGCAGACACCTAAGCAAACCTCTAGCGTTTGCTCTCCTGTGGCAAGGGCAGTCAGCTTGTCTGGACAACCTCCTTCACAAGACGCCAGCGAGATAACTCCTGGCCTGCATTTGGTTGTGGAGAAACTTGCTCTTGATGGAAATGTGAATCACACCTCTATGGCGGAAGAGGGTAGTGAAGGTGTGGCAATGGGACTTCAGCCAGTGCGCTCAAAAACAATCGAGGCCTCATGCTCGATAGTAGTGGCACCAAAGTCCATGGGTGTTATGCCCTTTTCACAAAATGATAGGATAAATGAAAAACTTGCCACACCTAAATTGGACCGTACAGAAAATCCGAAGTCCAGTGCTGTTAGGTTGACTCAGGTAAATGGGAGGAATCCCGTCGGGAGTTTATCCAGCAAGCCCAGGCGGGCGAAGCCAGGAAAGGGATTATCCCGTAATGCGTTACAGCAGCCCAGCGTTGATTCATCGACTCATGCAGCTGATCGAAATGAAATGGTACAAAAAACGGGGTATCCCCTCGGGCTCTACGTCCGAGGGGAAACAACCGCGTTCGGAGAGACTAAGCGTGTGGTACACTAATTGTTGTAGTGTGCGTAACAAATGGGGGGAATTAGTGACGCGTTGTGAGCATGTTGATGTGGCCGCTGTGTCGGAGTCCTGGCTCTCTCCAGATGACCTTATTGGTGATCTGCTTATAGACTTTGCGTGCTACAGGGCTGACAGGCCCGGGTATCAGACTGGTGGAGGAGTACTCTTGCTTATAAAGTGCCAATATAAACACTGGGAGGCTCCATTTACCATGAGTTCTGCTAATGTTCAGGTGGTATCCTGTTATCTAAGAGCATGGGGTAGATTAGAGATTATAGTATGTGTTTATCGTAGCCCATCCTCCACGCGAGAAGAGGACAGGGATCTTGGTACGTTACTAAGACAGGCGGCAATGGCCGCACCTAATTTTCTGATCGTCGGTGACCTAAACCTTCCGCATGCTGATTGGCAGCATGCTGAAAACAGAGTGGGAACTTTAGAGAAGGAACTAGTAGATTGGATGCATGTAAATGCGTTCGAGCAATACGTCAATGTCCCGACTAGGAGTCGTACTGGGAGTACCCCTTCAACCCTTGATATCGTGATCGCCAGACATGGTCACTTGATTGACCTATGCGTGGAGCCACCCATAGGTAAGAGTGATCATTGTGTTTTGACCTTTTCTCTGGACACACCGAGGCTTGCAGAGAACCGTCGAATGGGAAGAGATTTAAATCGTATTGATTTTACGAAGCTGCGGGATCGAGCACTTCAGATCACTTGGGTCCCTGAACAGGACAAGGCCACTTTGGAACAGAGGTGGCTTCTACTTAAAAGTGGACTTGTACAGTTGCTGAATGAATTTGCTCCTCTTCGCCCCAGGAGACATTTTGGGAAACCCCGATGGTGGAGAAGAAAAATTGATAGAGCGATAAAGAGGCGCAATGCTGAGTGGAGAAAATATCAAGAAACTCGGGGCTTTCGACGTTGGCTGCAGTACAAAAGGTGTCGAAACATGGCTATTAAGTTACAGCGGCAGGCGAAGTACTCATACGAGCTTAGGTTGGCTAAATTCGCGAAAACTAATCCCAAGTGTTATTACAGTTATGTCCAGTCAAAGGCTTCTCTAAGAGAGGTGGTCGGCTGTCTAACCATGGAGGACGGTACCCAGGCTGTAGACGACGTCGATAAAGTAGAAGTGCTGCTACGTGTCTACCAAAGCCTGCATCGGAAGGATAGTGGGTCAGCCTTGCCATCACAGCCGCACTGCTCAACTAGCTACACAATGCGGGAAATTATTCTCAATGTGTCAGAGGTCTTCACAGTGCTGGCCAGTTTGAACCCTTATAAATCAGCTGGTCCTGATAGCGTACATCCCGCCATAGTTAAGCCGCTGGCTGATATCCTTCAGTATCCCGTAGCGGAGTTATTCAACCAGTCTCTTCAAGAAGGCAAGCTGCCACGTGATTGGAAGGAGGCGACTATTGTTGCCATCCACAAGGGGGTTCTAAGTCGGTGCCTCTTAACTATAGACCTGTTAGTTTGACCAGCATCATGCTGAAATGCTTGGAAAAGCTTATAAGGAACAGGATCTGTGAGCACTTGACTGAGCACAATCTAATTAGAGCGGAACAGCATGGCTTTCTCAAAAAGAAGTCTTGTCTTACCAATCTATTGTGCTTTTTAGACGAGATTACCCGTTGTCTTGATGGTGGGATATCGGTAGAGGTGTGCTATTTGGACTTCAGTAAAGCCTTTGACTCCGTGAACCATCGATTTTTAATTGAGAAGCTGACATGGTTTGGATTGCATCCTCAACTATTACTATGGCTCTCTGAATTCTTACGTGGAAGGACATTCAGAGTCAGCGTTGGGGAAGCGAGTTCTAGTGTTGGCCATGCCTACAGTGGTGTCCCCCAAGGTTCGGTTCTGGGTCCATTGCTGTTTCTTATGTTTATAAATGACCTGGCTCCTCTTCTTGAGGATCCCTGCTACATCTTCGCAGATGACTTGAAGCTAGTCAGTAGGGGAAACCGAGCGACATTGGCTAAGGACATCATCACTGTGGCGAATTGGTCAAGCCAATGGGACCTACCTCTAAATGCCAACAAATGTCAACTATTGACTAGTAGTGGTAGCGGAATTGCAGTTCAGTCTTCTGTGGGATCTCTATCATTGCGGTGTACTGACGAAGCCCGTGATCTAGGTGTCATCGTAGCGAACAATTTTAAGCCTTCGGCACAGTGTCGCCATGCTGCCAACAAAGCACGACACGAGTTATTTCGTCTTAGGAGGGCGCTGAGTAACACTAAAGCAGAAGTATTCTTGCCCTTATATAAAGCAGTGGTCAGGCCACATCTGGAGTATTGTGTTCAGGCCTGGTCACCGTACCTCCGGAGTGACATCATTTGTATAGAAAAGATTCAGAAACTTGCGACCAGGATGATTGAAGGTCAACGAGGGAAGTCTTACGAAGATCGTCTAAGTAGCTTAGGATTATTTTCCTTGGAACGGCGTAGGTTGAGAGGGGATTTGATAGAGACGTTTAAGATCATTAAGGGACTTAGTGGTATTAGTTCCACCCATCTGTTTGAGTTGGCTACGTCAGACCATCTGCGCGGGCACCGCCTGAAGCTCAAACATCATAGAGCTCGTTTGGACATCACGGCAAAGTTTTTTCGACCTCCCGCTTCTGCTACCTTGGGAGTGTGATATCGACTGATGAGCAGATACAGAGTGAGCTTCGTATCCGTGTGTCGAAGGCAGCGGCGACATCCGACATCCGGCGACACCGAGTGTGGAACAACCATCAGCTTACCATTGGCATGAAGCTGATGGTGTACAAATTCATGGTGCTGTCCGTTCTTCTATACGGCAGTGAAATGTGGATGATGTACCGTCGGGATGTGCGATATCTCAAGCGGTTCCAATCAGCAGTGCTTGCGACGGATTTTGCGCATCGCTTGGGGCGACAGAGTTGCTGACACAGAAGTGTGTGCGACAAAGTGGAATGTATGCAGTAGACTGCATACTTTTACTGAGACACCTGACATGGCTCGGTCATGTGAGCCGTATGGATTCAACGCGGATACCGAAACAAGTATTATATAGTCGGCCGAGTATAGGGATGCGGCATGTGGGGGAAACCAAAGTTACGTTACCAGGACATGACTAAAGTGAGTCTCTCACGTTCTAATCTTGATTGCAGATCATGGGAATCGAAAGCAGTTGATCGGCGTGCATGGCGCGATCTGATCACGAAGGCAGTGGCCGAAGTACGGAAAAATGACCTCATACATGTAGAAAAGAAGCGGCAAGCACCGATGGGTTGTACTCCATCGACATCAAGCGCATGGTGCTGTAGAACATGCGGTCTTCAGTGCCTGAGTCAGCCAGACTTAGTGAGCCATAAGCGAGGCCACTCGCGGCCACTACCGAAGCGACGACGGGTCCTGCAGAGAACGTAGGCAGAACCGGCGCAGTGTTTGTAGGTACGCTGCATTCGATTTACTGCCCGCGTGCTTGCATGCTAAGTCTCTTTATTTCAAGTGGGGGTTTTCCATTTTGTCCTAATGCAATTCTTTCTCAAATAAATGTCCACCTGTGCGCTCTTCTATAAACCTACACAACCCGCTTAAGCTAATTGTAGTTAATTTCGATAACATTTTCGTGCCTGTGTCAATTCCGTAAAATATACTTTCTGACCTCCTGAAGTTATCTCGGATTCTTTTGCAAACAACATATTTCATTTGCTCAATAATTTAAGATTTCTGTCATGTTTCCCAATGCATTACTCGATTTCTTTTCTTTGTTAGCTTTCTCTCAAGTGATTGGCTGTTGCTTGATATCCCGGGTGTGGCTGCGCTTGATGTGCATGTTCACAAGATACCTACCTGTCTACCTCGTCCATACTGGCTCCAGGAGTCTGTTGGTCGTTGCTGGAGGAGATAGGGTGCACGGTTCTTGTGGCCGTGCTAGGCTCGAAGAGTAGTTCCATACACTCAGTGTGGAGTGGACTACGGTCCAGCCACCACATTGTGTGCACTTGCTACCCCAAATACAGCGTGCTTGTGTTTGCCTGTGAAGAAGTGTGGGCCGGATCCGTTGATGAAACGTGGTTCCCATCCGCATGCCTTCCGGTCTTATTCCTTCGGGTTTTCACTGGATATGGGGTGTGTGGTTGGTGCTGTGAGTGATGCAGCGCAAGCCACCCATAGTCCCTCTGTAGGCGCAGGCCACAGTGACAGGCAAATCCGAAACCGGATGCTGCCAACCATATATGGTTGCTTGGTCCTGTGGCCAGCCACAGGATACCTGCGCCTACAGAGGGACCATGAGTGGCTTGCGCTGTATTACCCACAGCTCCAACCACACACCCCATATCCAGTGTAAACCCGAGGCATGCGGGTGGGAGCCACGCTTCATCAACGGAGCCGGCCCACACTCCGTCACATGGAAACACAAGCACACTGTAGTTGGGGAAACAAGTGCACACAAGGCGGTGGCTGGACTGTAGTCCGCTCCACACTGACTGCATGGAACCACTCTTCGAGCCTAGCACGACCGCAAGAACCGGGCATCCCATCCCCTCCAGCAACGACCAACTATCTCATAGAGCCAGTATGGATGAGGTAGTGGGTAATAGACAGGTAGGCACCTTGTCAACATGCACATCCAGCGCAGCCCCACCTGGGATGTCAAACAGCAGCCAATCATTTGAAATGCCGATATCGAATAAAGCAAACGCATATGACGACCTAAATTCTCGCTAAATGAGCATATGGAAGAAATTAGTTAAAGGTGAATACGCAATAAGTACAGAATGTCCGAAAGTTATTTTAAAAAATACCGCGCGATAAAATTACGCAAGTTTATCACAGTTTGCATGAGCGAAGTGTGCAAGTTGGGAGATTATCAAGTACGTAGAACAAACCAAATAAAATGTTATGAATTTTATCCCCATTAAAAAGACCTAGTTTAAGTGCAAGTTGGTTTAGCCCAACTACAGTGAAGAGGCATCATGAATGCGACAGGCTCAGTATATATATATATATATATATATATATATATATATATATAGTTGCGCGTGAGTTGAGTATGCAGTGAGGCTGCCCCCACCTACGCGAATTTAAAATGGTGACCTCAGGAGTACAAGACAGGCCCGTAATCATTTCGGCCAACCAATGATGTGGCATATGAAAACTGAGTAGAAAGGTGTTTTCAAACCCACCTGCAACAAATGCATCGTTTTTCATAGCTCTGCGGACCACCATGATAGCGTCGTGGAGAGATCGTTCAATTTCCTCCATAAGCTGCTCTGATCCACCTCGAAGAATTATGGTGCAAGTACGCGCTTGAGGGCAGCCTTTGAAAATATTGAACCTAGTATGGTGTAACAGAGGTGGAGAATGAATGCTGCTGAAGAAAATGTGGCATAATCAATCAAGTCAGCGTTATGCGTAGAAATACGACAAGGAATGGAGTAAAACGCTTTGAAACGGTGTACGGAGACTAGCAAAAAGAGTAGACATCAACAATACGCCAGCACGTTGTATTGACGCTTCGTTGCCATGCTGCTTCCACCAGTCGCGCGTGGGCGAAGGTCGCTTGGTTCCCTTCGCATGCTCGAATCGGTGACATCCGGGTTGCAAGACAGACGCCTCGTTCCTTGAGGAACCGTTCGGAGATATAAATACAAGTTAAGAAGTATACCTTAAAGGACAAAAGCGACTGTGAACATATCATGATGAGCAGTTCGTAAAGCAGCTAACGCACCGAATATGAAGACATGCAAAACACAATCGGGAGAGCGGTCGCTAAGTCTAACCAAGCCATTATGCTGAGGTGGCCTGTATTCCATTCTGAGCAATGTAGATAGGATTATAATCTGAAATCTGAAGTGATATGGAACAACACGTGCTGAATCGTGAAACCAAAGCAGTTAGGTAAAACTGAGAAGAGGAAATGGAAAAAAGGAAAGGGTTGTTTGGAAAAGCTAATGAATCGAATCCGGTAGCGCAAGTGACTTCTCCGTTGCAAAATCTGCAATCACATATGTAGTGAATTCAGTTCGACCGAAACCCGATACGACGATACTACACAATCTTCAGCAAGGAATGAAGTATCGAGAAGTGACACGGCGCGTGCAATAGTTTCGTTAGTAACTTGAGATAGCTGAGAGTTCGGCGTTCATAGCACGCTTTGCGTTTTGAGGATGCATAAAACACTTCGAGAACAGTGACAAATACCCAACAAATTCACTGGTCGACCACCTGACCGCATTCCTACTTCAGATATATCACGCAAGAGGAAATCATTCTGAGCTTTTTCGAAGAAACTGCTGAAGCCAGGAGAGTAGCCATGACTATATTCTACTTGATTAATTCAAAGTACAAATTCTAGCAGACTTTTTACACGGCACAGAAAACCAATGCATAACAACGAAATTCTACAGTACGTTGAACATCGCGAAAAAAAGTAGTTTAAGACGCACGACCAAAGGAAAAGAAGATAACCATCAAGGCAATGATTACTTCTGCGATAGGTTGTTGTCCTAAGTATGTTGATAGTCGAGCAAATGCCAAAGAGCAAAAAAAAACAACAACAATGCAACCACTGCACAAGTGGGATTCAATTCAGCTTTACTGACTCGACCCTTATGAAGGTCGGTGAGCTGCCGCAGTATGGTGCAAATCAGCGGTACAGAGACAGTTGAAATCGGATTGGAGGCAGAAAGTCGTTTGGCAATTCTAAAAGATGGGAGCGACAGTTCACGGCTGCCAATCGGACGGCAATTCCTGTTTGCAGCAAACAGGGTAGGATAAAAAAAATCAACGCAATCATCAGTGAGTCACAATCATTCTTAATCAATGAAGGCGAACCATCGCAATGAGACTGGACCTTGACGTGGTGCGATGGTTTGTATGTCACAGTGACCTACTGAGTGGTGCATTTTGCACCTTCAGAGCCACTCATACCAGATTGGTCAATGGTTAGAGACCTGACAAACACAGCCTCCTGGCAATCCAGGTTGGGGTTGGAGAGAGAGTGGCTCTTTACCCCATAAAACGGGCTCTTTGTAGTTTAGTGCCAAAACCACGTTGCGTTGCGGTAAGGTTTCTGAATCAAAGGCTTTGTTAGTTGAGAACCCTAATCCTTATCCTGTCTAGGCCTGGCCAACCTGACAGTATCCTGCCCACGCAATATACCATGACCTTTTAATAATCTCTTGGTGCTCTGGCCATCACAGAGGATAATCAACGGCGCCCTATCTGTTGCATCAAGCAGGGTGGACAGGGGTTTGGATAGTACTGCCTTCCCGTCTTATCCCCCTTCTTGCGCTTTTTGTTCTTATCGTCCAGCTTCAACTTTACTCATATCCCACCAATTTCGGCACTCCCTTACCTTTGCTTGAATAGTCGCTTGTCTTCTAGTTTTAAATCACATACAGTCTCACGGCATCGCTCCAATCTAGCCGGCAAGTGCATGTTCAACTAAGCGCACAACGTCAGTTTATCGGTTTCCTTTTGGAGCCCTCGCGCCTCGTTAAGACTGGCATGCCTCAACGTGCGCACTTTGATACAGATTGACCAACAGGCAGCACTCGCCCGAACACTCGAGACCCTATCGATCGATATTTGATGTTTATCAGAAACTCGCCTGCAAGATTCGAGCTCTGTGCATACTCTGCGATCCCCCACATGCGACAATAACAGCACATTATCATTACGCCTGTCTGGCAATGATGCAGCTTTAAATGCGGGTCAAACTGGCGTCGGCATTGTTTTGAGTCCCCGAACTGAAGCTGCCCTGATCGACTGGATTCCAGTCAACAGCCAGATGTGCGCCGTTAGGTTGGCCGGCACGTTTCAGACTTCGAAGTCGGGAGGGGACAAACGGTGCCTGTTTGTCATTGCGGTTTACGCCCCCACAAACTGCAGCCCTGATTCGATGAAAGATGGTTTCTATCACCAACTTAAGGATCTTCTTCGTCACAGAAGAAGCACGGATACTGTGGTGCTTGCTGGTGATCTAA
Source organism: Dicrocoelium dendriticum (assembly GCA_944474145.2). Lineage (NCBI taxonomy): Eukaryota > Metazoa > Platyhelminthes > Trematoda > Plagiorchiida > Dicrocoeliidae > Dicrocoelium > Dicrocoelium dendriticum. The sequence goes on from OX104064.1 coordinate 88,296,525, forward strand.
ACGCGCAAGTCGGAAATTTGTCCTCTGATGAGCTTCATCTGGGTGGCCAACATGGTGTAGGCTCCCGGAATGATAACAGGGAGCGGTTTCTACACCTGTGTGAAGGTGCTCGTCTCCTTCTCAATAACACTAACTTTCGTCACAGCACCCGCAGAAGAGTGACTTGGCGCCCACCAGTATCGCGCCAGCCATGAACGTAAGTCGATCACATCGCGATTAATTACCGCTGGAGAGGCTGTGTTCAAAACTGTCGCTCGGTTTGGAGCACCAGCGTGGATTACGATCACGCTCTCGTGTGTGACGACCTGCGGGTGGGTTTCGGCGGACATCCGCAACATCGCTCTGAGCGCATTGATACCAGACAGCTGTTCTGAATGCGTATTAAACTACGCTGGCATTTGGGATGAGTAAGCGTCCACTAAACACTGTCGAAGACCACTGGTCGCATATTCGTCAAACGGTACTATCAGCAAGCATATTTTCAAGTGGCAAATCAAATTGCCAACCTAGACACTGGGGCTCTACAAAATCTCTGAAAATTATGGATGCTCGCCGACGTATTCCGACTGGAAGCGAATACAATGAGACTAGCAAAAATCTCGGGGCAAAACTGAGTGCTAGCCTGAAGAGAGACCGCGAAGCCTGGTGGCATCATTGTGCATCGGAAATGGAAACAGCCGCTGCCGTTGGTAATCATCGTAAGTTATTCCGTTTGATATTGGAAACAGGCAGCAGGAGACCCGTTGTTAGGGAGACAATACGCGGCGAGAGTGGACAGCCGATCCACAGTTTGTCAAAACGCTTGGAGCGTTGGGCCGAACACTTTGCAAGGCAGTTTAACCAATCTGAGTTATCGCTTTCTTTTTCGGGCACTGAGTGCCTTTCTCTATGGGCCGTCTCCCTAGACTCGCCATCATTCGCAGAAGTCAAACGTCAGATCAGACTGTTGAAGTTGCATAAGGCCGCAGGGGTAGATAGAATACTCCCAGTTGTCTACAAATCCGAGGGACCTGCTCTTGTGGATGATTTACACGAGATGCTAGTGGAACTTTGGGAGCAGGAAACTGTCCCGCTAGACTGATGCCGCTCCGCTTTTGTCCCAATTTTAAAGGGAGGCTCCGGTTCGGAATGCAGCCACCATAGAGGGATTAGTCTGATCTAAATTATCTCTAAATTACTTGCCTGTCGTTCACCACAGACTGACTGGCGCTCGTGAAAGCCAGATCCACGAAGTGCAAGCCGGGTTTCGTCGAAATGGAGGCTGTATCAAACATCACTTTGTGTCACTTGTTGGAGCAACGTTATGTTTATTGGTGACCCATCGTTGTCTAGTTTCTCGACATCAAAGGTACCTTCGATTCGGCGGATCGATGTGCCCTTTGGGACTATATGATGAGAAAAGATGTGCCCGATAATTATGTAAGGATTATCAAAGCGTTTAACGCGCATAGTTCGGGCAGAGTGAGGGTTTAACGGTAAACGGTCGCCGCTCTTCTATATCTCCAGCGGTGTGAGACAAGGTTGCCCGTTGTCACCTTTCCTCTTAAACTTCTCTATTGATGGAGTCATGGAAACAGCGTTCGCTGGACACGACACAGAAGGTGTAAAGCTAATTCCTGGTGAAGGATATCTTAACTTGAAGTACACGGACGACATTGCCCTCATATGTGACAGTGCACAAACGTGCAAGACTGCACTGGACCGATTAGCACTGCCTGTCAATCGCTTTGGGGCTATGCTCTGCTCCATCGAAATGCGAAATACTTCTCCGAGATTGGCAGGGACGCACCCATGCGCTAACCATAGGTAATGATCAACTAGAAGTCGTTCAGGAATCCAAGTACCTGGACAGCTATATTAGCGACCGTGGGATCGAAGTTAAGATTACGAACCGTATACCAAAAGCTCGAGGTGCTTTTGTCAAACTCCGCCATTTGTGGCGCAGACGCATCACTTTCTCCCTGAAGGGTAAAGTGCATAATGCAGCCGTCCGTTCAACCCTCTTATACGGTAGTGAAACTTGGCCCATCAGGTCGACAGACATAAAGAGACTCGTCACATTCGATCATCGCTGTCTACGCAGCTTAGCTCATGTCTGGTGGTAGCACCCCGTGAGCATTGCGCGTGTTCGGCGTCGCGTATTTGGTGCAGGAAGAGCGAGTGAACCGCTCAGTACCATCATAACACGCACCAAGCTCCGATGGCTGAGCCACATGTTGTGCATACCAGCACACCGACTTCCGCGACGTGCATTGTTTGCGCGCCGAGGGTTAGGTTTGTAGAGGAAGAGGCCAAGTGATGACTTGGTCGAGAGAAATGAAAATCTTCACTTCGAAACTGGCGTCGGTTGGTGCATCCCGGCTGCCTGGCTGGGATCCTAAGGACGATGAACATGTTTGGTTGGACACACTCGCTGATATGGCTAGGAGCCGGCCCCAATGGCGTTTGTGTTGTGCGTTCCTTTGTCCATTTCCCTCCCGTTTAGCCACACCCTCCAATCACGATCTCATTCGTTAAGCGCAATATAACTCTTTGTGAGGCACGATAGCCGGCTGTTAGCTCTCCGGAACGATGTCCATCCGTTACTGGGGACTCAGCCGGCGTGCCTCTCTTGCTTCCCTTCGTGTCGGCCGGTGGTCGAGTGGTTGGCACGTTTGCTTTCCAACCATAAGGTCACCGGTTCGAATCCGCGTAGGGGTGGGCGTCCTCGCGGTATACTCAGCCCGCGCGCGACTGGTGGTGGTCGCGCGGCAGCGAAGCGTCGTTACGGCGTATAAGCTGACACATTTCATTTTCATTTCTTATGTATTGCGGTACAATAGCTGAGGTGTTTCCCACCTGAAGTTAACGTGTATAATGAAGATGGTGAAACGAAGGCGAAGAATCGCATAGCCCAGACATAGGCTAGTGTCGGGACGTGTTGTGATTCAGCTCATAATTCGAATAAACCAAGCCCCAACAGGGCGAAACGCGTCAGGTGTTTTTCCAGACTAGGCTGTGCTATGTTGCCCGTGAACTACTAGGATGAAAATCCCAACAAAATTACAACTAAAATCCTGCTACTTACGAGTAATATAAATAAACAGTATTTCCTAGTTTCTAAATGCTACAGATATAGTGTCTAGTGTGAGGACGTCATCACCTCGCAGGCAAACCAGTAGCAGTGACAGTGGAAGACAGGTGGTGCTATATCCCAGTAACTTAGCAAATTACGTAGCCCAACCAACGTCACCCATGACTCAGTTGCTTAAGCTGCTGGCTAGTTTGCATCTGCCTCTAGCGGTTATGGGTACGATCCTCCTTAGAGGACCGAGGGAATGCGCACCACTGACGAGCCTCAATAGGGCGAAACGCGTCTGGTGCTTTTCCGGACTAGGTTGTGCTATGTAGCTTGCGAACTACTGGGATGAAAACCTCAACAAAATTACAACTAAAATCCTGCTACTTACGAGTAAACCAAGCCAGTTAAAGTGTTTTTCAAAGCGTTCGCCAGTCTTCTAGTAGATGTGAATGAGGGTGAATCAACTGTCCATTCTTCGCCGCCCCTGACTTACTCATACAGACCTTTATTGGACACATGTGTCAAATAAGTTGAAAGCGTACTCTAGTATTCACGATGCTGCTAGTCTTCTCCTCACAATTTATCGCCATCAACCGAGAAGATTGGTAAATTCCATAAAAGTCCCGTCAAAATTACCTTTCATGCTTCAGGCGTCCATCCACTATTCACACACCTAAAGCCAGAAGCAAGAAGGATCTACCACTCCTTCGAATAACGTCCTGCGGCTTGTATTTTCAAATAAGTTTGCCCAAACTATGATGTTGAGAGTATCCCCGAATCGATGGAAATGGTATTGTAATATAGAAGCATGTTCCTGACTTCCTGTAGAGGAATGGCTTCCGACAGACTCTTCCCTTTCTATGTTCACAAGATTCTAGTTAAACGTCTCCATGTAATAGAGTTATTTCATGGAAATTATGATATTATTCGGTTCTGACTCTGATTCCTAATTTTTCAACCGTAAATACTTTCGTTATTTGTTTAATTTCGGACATTGTATCATTGAATTGTGCTCCACAATTAGTCGTTATCTTGGTCACGAATTGTCTATAATGCAAAAACAATCACCTTTCAATGCTCATTCCAAGACCTTCGGCTAATGAACAAATGCACTCGCGTGTGTTAGGTGTCAGATTAATCACCACATTTCATGCATTGGACTGTCGATTGAGTATTTTCGACGCCTGTGTGTAATCCAACATGATTTCGTACAAATGTTGTGTAAGAATTGCCGAAACGAGATACAGTCGAAACAGTAGAGCAGAATAACAACCCGCCGTGTAGGATGTATCACACTGTTGTGAGCAACAAGCTAGCTCGCAGTGCTGACATGTTCCAAATAAGCCATCCCGCTCGTCCCACAAAAACAGCCGTACGGTCCTGCAGCTGCGTTCAGCTTAGTTTCACCTGACACAAAGCTTCGATTTCTGTTGTGTCCTTAAGGGCACGAAAAGCTTGAGCACTGAAGGCCAGTGCTAAGGAGAACAGTACTGTTGCAAATAAGCTGGAACACAAGCCAAAGAAAACCCTCAGGTAATGAGATAATGATTCGGAAGAACGGATGTAATTTACAGTGACAGTTAAACATGCCGTTGAGTGGAGCATTTTGAAGGTTAGTTCAATAGGCCTGCTGCGAAACTGCCGTTTGTAAAATCACCACAAACGAGGTTGGAACGTGATGCCATACAAACACAAGAAAATCGACGTGAATTTGTTGTCCGAATAAAACCAAGCTCCTGGGCTCGATGACGGTCCTCCATATTTGTAGAGATGATGAAGCTGCTGATAGGACTAGATGCCCTAAGCAACATAAGCAGGACACTGAGGAGACGCATTCAAACTAATAACCGTCAGCTGTCGTGCCCAACTTCAAAAGGGGTTTACGGAATTGGCGCAAATATAATTGAGGAATTAAATTTATTTCCAGTAACTGCAAACTTGTTTCAACAACACAGTGGTCATAATGAGAGCTTCATATTATTCACACGTATCCAACCAAATGCATTTACCGTCTTTTGGACCCCAACCCAGAAGTCGATAGCCTCCAACCGAGGCGAAATCCGAAGAGCAGACCCATAATTTTCTTAACCAGATCATTGATTGGTCACCCTTCTCTTCTTCAACTTAAACCCAGATCGCGGAATAACACACGTCGCGGGTGTCGGTATACGAGTATGTGTAACATGCGACCAATCCATTAGAGTCAGGTGAACGAAATAATGGTGCCGAGCAGTTCGATTCATTTTCCTGCGCCATACACTAGACTTCAAACATGCATACAATTCACGAGGTGTTTCCACAAGCCAGGAGATAAAATGTGAAGGCACCAGCTGTCAAACAGAACTAACCCATTTACATCATCTGTTGATCTGATGGTTCAGGTCCCACTATCGCAAAGTTAGGTTGAACAGACGGTTGCATTGTAAACCCTACCATTATGGTCAAATGGTGTTGCGCCTGCACCATAAGTGACGAAGAGTGGTAAAACCAACTACAGTCCGTCCTACGGCCGGTGAGGTAATCTATTCCTGATGTGCTGATACAGCTACACGGGTAGTTGGATTTCTGAGGGACTTCTAGCTGATCTACACCAAGGGTTATTGCAAGCGGTGGTCAATATCAATCTCAGAAGAAAAGTTTGAATTTCGAGGGTGCAAAGCACAGCCCAAAAGAGTTGACAGCCATCGGTTATCTATCCGGTGCCGCATTGCACGTTTGTGAGCTGTCACAAAGTAGGGCAACATCGTCGGATTACGCTAAGTCTAGAAGTAAATCACATGGAAGCAAGTACATACATAAGGCGGACACAGTAAACACAGTATCCATAACTCAATCAACAGCGAAGTTAAAATGGTAAAAGCGGGCGTACTTGTCGCACTACTGGAGAGATTGTACAGCAGCAATAGTCTGTCACGTGATCTCATTCTGTAGTAGGCTGGGAAAGTTTCCTGCTCAGCACCACTAATAAATTGTGTAAATAAACCAAAAGAGCAGGTATCCGAATTTGAAAAGGACTGAAGGAAGATCATCTGGTCCTGTGGCCTTATCCAATTTCAGCAGCCCGATCCCACATTCTTCTGCGAGAGAACGTGCAGCCAAAGACACAGTGCACATAACAGAGATCATTTAACGGTCTAGCAGTGCATCTCGTGGCTTCACCCAATTTAACTGTTTTTCAAAGGGTTCAGCCCAACGTTGCACACGTTTTGACAAATTGTGGACGGGCCGCCTCATAACCAAATAAACCAATCTCTCTGAAATCACGACTTCTCGATCCGTTTCAGGTATATTCCAAAAATTCGAACACTTGCGCATAGTTTCGCTAACCATAGGTTTCCAGCTGTCATTACCTCTTATCAGGTAGAATAACATCCGAAGATTGCCAAAAGCAGTGGCTCTTTCCATCTCCGATGAACGACGAGACAACCAGGCATCTCCGTCTCACTTCAGATTCGTGCGCAATAACTTCGTGAGTCTCATTGTGCTCCTTCCTAGCCGAAATGTATCGGCGAGCACCGAATTCAAGAGACTGCGTAGAGGCTCAACGTCCGGTTGGCAATCCCAGTTACCATATGAAGATAAACCCACTGTCAATGAAGTTTACGGAGCATGAGAAAAGTGGCCTTTAGCTGTGTCAGTTGAGGGTGTACTTAGCACGATTACCAGCGTACTTCGATAAGCTTTCAGAACATCTAGGTTCGATAGATGGTAAGTGTCCATATGCTCACAGCATCGTCGTAAGCATGGTTAGTCTCCACGCTAGTGATCAAAACTGAACAACAGCTTTGAACGCAACCTCTCCAAAGGTAACTGACTGCGACGTGACCGATCTGCGTCCATAGCTGGTGGGCGCCTTGTAGCACTCCGGCTGATGATGCGGCAGAAGTGCTCGCGAGATATTAACGGGCATCTCCAAATGGGTGTAACAACCGTTCACCGTTATCATCAAGATATCCTGCGCCGTATTGGCCGCTCAGATGCAGCTCATTATTGGGCAACTTTCCAAATTGAGCATTCAGATCACCAGCCAGCATTACAATACCCGTACCTATTATGTGACGAAGCTCATTTAGTTGACGATAGAAGTCATCTTTCACCGAAGCAGTGTTCCAGTTTGTGGGAAAGCAAGCTGTAATGGCGAACAAGCATGGATTGGCCCAGCGCGACATCAAGTTTTGAATAACCCAGCCAGTCGGACGGTGCACATCTGACTATGGAATGGAACGTAAGTTGATAATCGGTTTAGAGCAATACCGACAACAAGTTGACCGGCAGTTAAAGTTGGTTTATCTCTGGATAGACGAGGTAAGAAAGTGCCAACAGTGTCGCAACAGAAGGATCGTAGAGTAAATACAGAGCTCGGGTCTTGTAGGTCGGTCGCCGGTAAGACGCAGAGGTTGATCGATAAGGTCTCAAATGTTCGGGAAAGTGCTGCTCATTGACCGAGCTGCAACAAAGTGCGCACGCTCAGGCATACCAGTCTTACTGAGGATAGAGGGCTCCAAATAGAAGTTCATGAACTAAGGCTGTCTGCTTGATTAAACATGGACTTGTCGACAGGATATGGAGAGATGCGCTGCGATCGCATCTGAATCCAAAAGAGAGGACAAACGTTTATAGAAGTACGTTTTGGTAGCGTCGAGTAGTGTTCAAAATAGGAAAGACAACAGTGAAGTTAGAAAGAGATGCAGTCTTCACGTCAATTCACTCAGTGCTATGCCGGAAATATGCCGTCATTGATTATCTCTGCAACGGTCATGAAGTCGAAACTGTTCGGAGAGGAAGTTGATTGTTCCGCGTCTACCAAACTCTACGATCTACATTGCGAGACTGTCTGAGTTTATGGTTAGTACTCCCATCGAAGAGGGCTGGGTGGGCTTCAAGAAGTCAGCTTCAGTAGAGCTGATCTACAAGAGCACGATAAAAAGTACACCTAGACTACAGCATCGTTTGAGAATAGTAATATAGCACAGCACGCCAGACATAATACTAGTTCTAAAGACTAATTTTTTCCTCAAATGGTAACAGTAAGGGTATTCGATCGATCCGTGATGGCTGGGTAAGCATTGGCATGGGGTTAATTTGAGGAAGTGAGCCTAATATAGGTAAAACGTGGAAAAACAGGAGACCGCAGTTGGTACAGAGCACAAAAATGCATCATTACAATCTAACCACTATCTCTGGGGAAAAACAGGGCGCATCGGTGGTCGAAGCACAGAAATATAAGTGAGGTACCTCTCGGACCCGATCTGGACTTCCTCGAATGATTCACAAGTCCCCAGGGCATTGACAGATAAACCATGCACTGTTGTTTGCACGCTACCGCCACACGCCATTTGGGTTCGAGAGAGGTCATCCTCTGTCACTCGTCCAGCGCAAAACATGTCACGATCCGCAAAGTACTGCGTGGCCACATCACCAATAGGCAATTTCGACAAGACTATTTTGGCCCCACTTTTGTGCAATATTTCAAGTTTTTCGTATAGAATATTCCATTCCGCATCAACAATCTTCTGGTAGTCCTAACAAGCACTGTGAAATGGTTGAAAATTAAACAAACTTCGACTGAATGAACGCGAACTTCAGCATTTTCTTTCTCTGCTTTAAGTTCCAGTTCGATATTGAGCAGAGCGATTTTCGGAGATTTGTATTTCTTTGGTTGCATCTCAAAACCTGCGTAACTGAAAGTCTTTTTGAAAGCAACGCCTTCAACCAGCAAAGAATCTTCCCACGCTCCACCAGCAACCTGAAAGAAAAAAGTGAACAAATGACAGAAACAAACGAATAGCACAAAATCGATAATGAAGAGTATAACAAGCGTTCAAATGGAATAAGTAGTTAGACAGGGTTAAATGTGAGGATACGTGCACGTTGGTGAGTACTTCTTTCTAAAAGCGTGGTGGCCGCGAGTAAGCATAAACAAAGGCATTACTAGCCTAAACGCACTAAGTTCGTTTTCAAAATATACTATCCTGAGGTCAAGCTATGGTGAATGGAAGGGACGACAACCGTAAAGGTCAATCTGGAAAGTAGCCAACAATAGCTTCGATTGGCGGAATAAAGTTAGATGAACAATAACCGGATGCGAATGGCTACATAAAAGCTGCACTTCTTTCTTTTTGGAATAGATTCCGGTTAACCGCCACACAGACGCGATTTGACTAGAGAAAACCACCGCGGTTAATAAGCAGTGCATAAAGGCAATGACTTTTGAGTCAAATAGTACGCAAATTGTAGCATGAAATCTGTCATAAATGAATTCCATGTTAAGTAAGGAGCCAAAAATGTGGGCATTACGCTCAACATGAGTGATACGCGGTGGTCACTGAGGATCGAGTCGGAAGAATCGGATGATTTTGAATTTACCTACAATGCATTGTCCGAAAGGCATCCCATAACACATTTTCATGTCTGAGAGGAGATTGGATTATCAGAGCGCCGGTATCTTTAAGTAGGTAAAAAAGGTGTTACTGTTGGAAGGTCGGCTTCGGTCTGCCACAAGACGACCAACATTCGACTCCTATCTTCGGGAGTGATTGAGACCATTGGTAAATTGCAAGTGTTTATGAGATGGACGCCAGCGTCATCAGAATGCCGTTCCACTTGACTCGACGCAATAATCACAAGGCCCTAGTTAATAGCGACGGATGATTGATTCATTATTGGTCAGTGGTGTTGAAATAGAGTTTGCAAACTGAAGAGCAAATATGCTGCGCTGAGCCACTGCAAGGAAAATGAACCTTAATGTGGTGTGGTGATTTGTGTGCCTCGATGATCCACTGAGCTATGCTGATTGGTGTTTTTTGCACCTCGTACTAAATTGTTCAATGGTTAGAGGCCAGACAAATTCAATATCCTGGCCTACCAAGTAGGGGGTTGGAGTGAGGGTGACTCTTTGCCTCATACAATGGACTGCCTGTAGTTCAGTGCCCAAATCCAGTTGCTTCGCGGTCCAATTTCGGAAGCAAAAACATTGGTCGGGGACCCTAATCGGTCTCCTGTCTAGGCCTGGGCAACCTGAGAGCATCTTGCCATACAATAAGATGAATTTCTCTCTAAACAATGTCTTGGTGCTCCGGCTGTCGCAGGGGTAATCAACGACGCACTGTCGAAACTAGAGAAGGCCAGTGGATGAAGGTAATGCATTTGAAGTCGATCCGATTAAGTCGACAAGGCCATGTTCAACCAAGCGGATGTCAGTACTTGCGTTTCTCCTTGGAGCACTCTCCTCGCTGAGACCAAAATGCCTCAAAATGCAAACTTTCTTGAAGACTGGTCAACTGGCAACACTTGACGAAGACTACAAACTCTATCAAACAATATCTAATAAACATCATAATCACCAAAAGCAGTAAATCCGCCATTTGAATTGAAGCTTGCCTACCATGCAACCACGATGACCTACGGAACGAAGAACAATAAGAGGAAGAGAAAAAGGACTTAATGATTAGAGATAAGATTCAGTGTCAAGGCGTCTGTACCTTCTCAACAACAAATCATCACAAAAAGCTAGCTATGGTGCAAAGATAAGGCACCACCGGCGACACAACTTCCAAGCGGTTTTCACTGCACCGCATCATAATCAGCCACTACCCCCAGATAACTCAACACCAAACACAATTTGAATAGACTAGGAGACGATAGCAGACACGTCAATGGTGTCGGCTGTGGACCATGTTCTGCAACGTCCCGAGACAAGCACAACGCGGATCACGTAGTCTCCAGCCTGAAAGGTGGGACGACCCGACGTATTCGAGTGTGGTTGTCATTGACTTCATTTCCCGCTGCCAAGCCAACTTTTGTCCATTTCGACCCATGCGCCACTCTATGTCTGGCAGAAAAACAAGGCCCTTCTATGTAAGCGGTGATCGTGCATATGTAGTACGTGCCTAAGCCAACGCAAGTGACGCAGCGTTATCTGTTGTTCTAAGGAACTAGCCTGGTTATCACGGTTTAGTACTCGCTTACGCACATCATCGTTGAGGACACGATGGTATCATCCGACACCAGCAACGGCTTCGCAGACAACGATGATCAAAGACCTGAAGGCGCTGCAGGTTCTCAGATTGAAGAGGTCGAGTCTTGTTCACATAGAGTAGGAGGGCTGTCACTGTGACCTTGTATACACGGCCTTTTAGACAGAGAAAAAAGCCCTTGACTCCCACAGACGTCGCAGATTCAAAAAGGCACTTCTAGTCTTTGCAATACGTGAGCTGACTTCAGTGTTTATGAGCCCATTGTTTGTGATACAGCTTCCATGGTAAGCGAATTGGTCAACTACCTCTAGTACTTCGTCATCAAGATCACAGGGTCATCAAGTGGCTGGTAGTATTGCAATAACATGTTGCTCTTGGAAGGTGCGAACCGCATACCAAATAGTAGGACCACTCTAGAGAAGGTATTCAGGGTTGATTGCGCACCCCAGCATTGTTCAACAATAAGACAATACAGTCCGCATAATCAAGAGCAATAAGCCAAGCACGAGGCAGCACCACAACCTCAAGGGAACACTACAATGGAGTTATCCTAGTTTCAAATGCTATGAATATAGCATCTAGTGAGAGGACGTAATCACCTCACAGGCTAGCTACTGTCAGTGACAGTGAAAGATAGGTGGTGCTATATACCAGGTACCTTGCAAATTATGTAACCCAGCCAACGTCCTCCGTGGCTCAGTGGCTTAAGATGCTGCCTAGTTGGCACCTGCCTCTAGCGGTCATGGGTTTGATCCCCATTAGGAAACTGAGGGAATGCGCACCAATGACGAGCCCCAATAGGGCGAAGCACGTCTGGTGCTTTTCCAGGCTAGGTTGTGCTATGTAACTTGGGAACTACTGGGTACCTTAAAATGGGGAAAATTGTACTACCCTGACGAACACCACTTGTCGTCGGAAAAGCATCCGACAAATCGCCTTAGACCCTGACGCGACATGTCGTGTACGAGTACAGAACACGTAAAATGCTCACGTATCTCGTAGGAGCAACTTTGCACACTAGTATTTCAAATAAAATGTATCGATCGACTGGGCGCACTCCTGAAATAGAGGAACACGGCTATTTTCGGCTTGCGGTATGCGTAGATCTGCTCCAGCACCAGCCGCAAAGTGAACCTATGAACTATAGATCCACGTACTGGGCGGAAACCTGCCTGATCTTATCTAATCCGGGATTTCCGTTTCTTCAGAGGTAATTCATCACAATTCGCTTTCATTCAATAGGCTTCTGTACGTCTGAAAAAGCACCAGACAGCGCTGTTTCCACATTCTGGGTCGCATCAGTAGTGCGCCTTCCTCGGACCCTTGCCGTGTACCGACCCCTTGACTTCCGGATACCAGCAGCTTGTGCCACTGTCATGGGTGACGGCCGCGAACCTGCATGATTGACAATTGACTATGATATAGTCCGGCTCATCTTCTACTGCCATGCCAGTTAGGAACTGTGCAGAGGACAGTAATCAGCTCCACGAGCATAGTGACTGTGTACGACACAGCAGTTAGAAGCCATGCGGACGGATATCAGATTACTAATAAGTAGTGGGGATTGTTGGTATAATTCGGGGGTAATTCAGCACATGCTACTCTGTTAGCAGGCGTTAGCACGTCCGGAAAAGTACCAGACAGCGCCGTTGCAACCTTCTGGGTCTCGACAGTTGTGCGCCTTCCTCGGACCCCTACCGGGGTCCGAACCCATGAATTGAGGATGCCAGCAGCTTGAGGCGACCAACAAGAGCTGCGACCAATAATTTTATCACCATAGGCGTTACGCTAATAACCCTGTGGTTAGCATGGTCAGTGCGCTTACCATTCTTGTATATATTAGGGGATCGAAGAAAGCGGCGAATAAACAGTACATTGTAAGAAAATCGATACAATCTAGTTAGTTGGTATAGCTTCTTCCGCCCAGACATGTTCGAACAGATGGATCAGTGCTTTGCAGAGGATCTCATCACCATCCTGTGCCCCATGCTGACGCGGATGTAGCATTCATGATGCTTCTTCGCCGCAGTTGGGCTAAATCAACTTACACTTAAATTAGATCTTTTTAAGCTGGATACATTTCATTCCACTTCATTGGGTTTGTTTTGTGTACTTCTCCCAATTCGCACACGTCGCTCATGCTAATTGTGGCAACCTTGCGTAACTTTATCACGTGGTAATTTTTAAATAACTTTCGGACACTTTGTACTTATCGCGGATTGGTTGCTAACCAATTTGCTTCATATGCTAATTTAGCGAGTACGTACGTAGCCATATAGGTTTACTTTATTCGATATCTTTTATTTGATATCGGCATTTCGAGTGATTGGCTGTTGGTTGCCATCCCAGGTGTGGCTGCGCTTGATGTGCATGTTGACAAGGCGCCTACCTGTCTAGTACCCACTACCTACTATACTAGCTCCAGGAGACAGTTGGTCGTTTCTGGAGGGGACGGGATGCACGGTCCTTGTGATCGTGCTAGGCTCGAAGAGCAGTTCCATACACTCAGTGGGGAGCGGACTACGGTCCAGCCGCCGCCTTGTGTGCGCTTGATACCCCAAATACAGCATGCTTGTGTCTGCCTGTGAAGGAGTGTGGGCCGGTTCCATTGATGAAACGTGGCTCTCATCCACATGCTTCGCGGTCTTATTCCTTCGGGTTTACACTGGATATGGGGTGTGTGATTGGAGCTGTGGGTGGTGCAGCGCAAGCCACCCATGGTCCGTCTGCAGGCGCAGGCATCCTGTGGTTGGCCACAGTGACAGGCAAATCCGAAGTCGGATGCCGCCAACTATTAGCATCCTTCAATAATGCGGGCGTGAGGGAATCCGGGCCAGTAGCACGAAAATGATTAAGGACTGCGATAGCGTTTCGGACCTCAACCTCCGACGGAGTCTCTAAACTAACCGGCCATGGCTCTGCCTGCATCATCTGAGTAAGAAAAGGTTCAGAAGCAGAGGACAAACTGAATTGATCTTGAAAGTGTTCCGTCCAACGAGATATACGAGGCTCCTCTGGAAGAAAGAGGCTATTTCAGCTAAATGGAGTGAATCAATTATAGTGGCGATATACAAGAGGGGTAACCGGACCGATCGTGCCAAACACAGACTTATTAGCCTAACGCCGGTGGTTACAAAATGACTGATCTCAATTCTCATTCGTCGTCTCACCGCAAGGAGCGAGAATCAAGGATTAGAGAGGGATGGACAGGCTTAGACTGGGATGATACCAGACCTCCTGTGTCCAGTGGTCCGAATGAGCTGAAAGAGCTTGCGGGTGTTTCCAGTGAGGATGGCGAACTCTATCCAACATTGCAACGGGTAATGGAATACTCTACCGACTGGTTGGTCTGAAGTTAGCATTGCTTGTTGCAAGAACTTCCAGTGGTGTTCAATATCAGTGGGCAAGACACAGGCTAGTGTGCTTGCCAGTGACAGTTCAGCCGAGCCGACAGATCAGCTAGCCTGTTAGTATCAAGCTTACAAAGTTCCAGTATCTGATTTCCTCTGAATAGCATGCAAATGTTGGCACAGATCAATGCGCGATCTGAATCGAGGTAGGTAGACTAAAATGACCGAGTCTTGTATGCTATGATGCCACCTGAAACCGACTGCAATATGCTCTATTATGGACCAGGCCTGAGAAGCTGAATGAGGACACCAGGTGGCAGAGCGTATCCTCGAGAGCCTAAAGTTTGTGCTTGCGAGAAATAGGCTGTTGTCTTAGCACAAGTTGAGAAGTCTGGTTCTGTTATCTGAACGATTCTCGTATAGTGCATGAGGGCCACTCAGATGAGATGCACCTGGTAACAGTCGACCGACATGTGCGTTGAAGTCTCCGAGGAGGACAATGACGTCCGACTTGGCGGCTTTGCGTAATAGCTGATGAAGCTGGTGGTAAAAAATGTCCATTGTTCAGTTCAGAGCTACAATCGGTTGGCGCGTAAGCAGAAACTACAAACAGATTGCGCCTTCCAGTACGATGTATGTTAATCCTGCATGAGCCTTGGATGTTAACTGCACAGAGGCGGCTATTAACTGGGGACCAATCAAGGAGTGCAGCCTCGGCTTTGTTGCTTAAGGCCACACCAATGCGGGCAAAACCAGCGGAAGCAGCTTCGCGTCGCTAGATAAACGCAAGTGGTATGTGGCTTCCTGGTTGGTCGGGGATTTTAATTTGAGCACAGTACTTGGGTCCTGTAATGCGTTCCGGAAAGGCAGCAGATACAAATGGCGAGGGAACTTAGAGTACGTGCAAGGTCGGCCTATTGCTCAATCTGCATAAGCCTCCGGATATTGAGGGTTGCCAGCCGAAAGGATGATTGGGGTCGAAGAATGGCCTTAGGCAGGACATCACGGGCAGCAGTGAAACCCGTAGCGGCGTCAAATCGAGGAAAACAGGGATTATTAATAGAAGAATGATTGGCATGTGATGAAGATTGAGAGGCTTGAAAAGCGAAGAAGACAAGAGCGAGAGAATGCAAAACAGTGATGTAATCCATGTTTTTTGCAGCGGGCGCGATACTACCCGGTTGCCTAGGCCGAAATAGGGTGTTGACTTAGGGGATACCACCCAGAGATTTTGGCTCAATAGCCTACCCGCAAGGCAGCGGGGCGAATTAGGGAATCGCGCCCATTGGGAGCTGGTGACCGATTTCTCGGTTCATACGCCTTTCGTTTGGTAAGATACCAAACAGGGACCCAAACTTCTCCAGAGTAACAGCAGTTGGCAGCTGGAATACAATGCTTCACCACTGTGAAGCAAGGGGAAGTGACTTTATTTAGTGGTGAGTCACATCCGCCACGTCTCAGTGTTGCCAAACAGACATATGTGGTTTGTTGATAGGGAGAACGCTTGCCAGGCGAAAACCCACCACGTCCTGGAACACTACCGCCGAACTATTTGCTGGAACGGGCAGAAGCCGAACCACCAGCTGGCACCAGGAGGTTGTTCGGCCAACCGCCTGGATGATTGGCGCTTGATTGTTTGCTCGTTGGGCCAAGCCCAGCTTTGCTCGACTGAGACAATGACGTGTGATTTCGTCAGCTTCCTGTAGGGTACATAGAAAATCACGTGACGAGTGATGGCGGATTTCAGCAACTTCCGGTTTGTCATTGTCAACGAGTATGTCAGCCGCTCAGGTTGACTGGCTACTCTTGTCCTGTTAAAGTGCACCATCGTAGTCAGCCATTACACCTCCGTGACACAAGGAAACTTTTTCCGTTAATTGGCCTGGCGAAATTAATGTGGAGACGCACCCATGGTCCCGCTCGATTTTGTTAGGGTTCTGCTGGGTGTCGGTAGGGTAGTTTTTAGGCACGTCTAAAACAGCTTCGGCACAGATGCTGCAATAGTTTATTCATACCGGGCTAATGGATGAAAATCCTAGCAAAGGCCTGCTTGCGTTTTATACCCGGATATTCCGAGTGAGACTGCGTCAAGATTGAGCGGCGGAGTGCTGACGGAATGGTAATGAGGTTAGCGAAAAGGTGGCAGCCACCGACAAGAAGTAGTGCGTTATGCCACTGGAAAAAGTTTTCGGTTTGCGTTTAGGCAATGTGATGACTAGGTAGATCGATGACACTTCACCTGTTGGAGTTGGATTTAGTTGCTATGCAGACCATACCAAAGTCAGCGGTAGATGTCATAAAACAGTGGTCCTGACTTCGGTTTCTACATGTACGTTTGCGATAACTATTACTTCTGATTCCAAGCTGTGATCCTTTACCAGCCGTGAAAATACACCTGCTCGTCTTATGTCACCAGTAGAGACGTAGTTGATAGAGGCTGTAGTTCAGTGCTACTGTGTTCCAGCGCTGTAATCGGTTCGTTGTCTGGACCGGTATATCTTTCTTGAAGCCAAAATCGGCCAACAGCGGACACCAGGCGTCAGTGAGACAATCAGGGACAGCGCGGGTGCGCTGATACACAATAAGGAGCGCCGTATGGCTCGTTGGCCTGAGCACTTTGAACATCAGTTCAGCTGGCCCCCTGCTCCCGGACCTCTTCCTATTCAGGTGATGCAGGACGAGCCATGGACGGTTAGTTTAGAGCCTCCGTCGGAGGCCGAGGTCCGAAACGCGATCACAGCCCTCAATCGTTTTCGTGCGCTGGCCCGGATTCCCTCCCACCTGCACTATTTAAGGATGGAGGTGAGGTCCTCTGCAAAGCACTGACCTCCCTATTCGAACGTATCTGGAACGAAGAGAGTGTGCCGGCTAATTGGAGCGAATCGATTATAGTGGCAATATACAAGAAGGGCAGTCGCACAGACTGTGCGAACCACAGGGGTATTAGCCTAACGCCAGTTGTGACAAAATTACTGGCCTCGATTATCGTTCGTCGCCTCACTGCAGAACGGGAATCTCGGATTAGAGAAGAGCAGGCGGTTTTCGCCCAGGACGTGGCTGTATAGACCATATATTTACTTTGCGGCAGGTGCTAGAGCAGCGCCACGCATACCGCAGACCGACAATAGCTGTGTTCCTCGATTTCAAGAGTGCGTTCGATTCAGTCGATCGATCGATTCTGTTCGAAATACTTGCGCGGAAAGGTGTTCCCACGAAATATGTGAACATCCTTCGTGCTCTATACTCGAACACTACAGGCCGCGTCAGGGTCTATGGTGCCCTATCCGATAGCTTTTCGACTACAAGTGGCGTTCGACAGGGTTGCCCGATTTCCCCATTTTTGTTCAATTTCGTCGTGGATTCTATCATGGAGTGTTCCCTTGCGGAACCTCACGATGTAGGTGTTGAAGTGCTGCCTGGTGAACGGTTAGTTGATCTAGATTATGCGGACGATATGGTCTTGCTTTTCGACAATGTTGAGGCGGCACAATCAACCCTGAATAACCTATCCAGAGTGGTCCCATTATTTGGTATGCACTTCGCACCTTCAAAGTGCAAAGTGTTGCTGCAGGACCACCAGCCACTCGATGACCCCTTGACGCTTGCTAAGGAGGAACTCGAGGTGGTTGATCAATTCACTTATATTGGCAGCTGCATCAGCAATGATGGGCGCATAGAAACTGACATGAGCTCACGCATTGCAAAGGCTAGAGCTGCCTTCTTGAACCTGCGTCATCTTTGGCGACAGAAGGGAGTTTCCCTCCGTCTGAAAGGCCGTGTATACAAGGCCACAGTGAGGGCCGTTCTGCTGTATGGTAGTGAGACTTGGCCCCTTCGGTCTGAAGATCTGAGGCGCCTTCAAGTCTTTGATCATCGTTGTTTGCGAAGCATTGCTGGTGTCGGATGGCACCAGCGTGTCCGCAACGATGATGTGCGTAGGCGAGTACTAGGTGGTGATGATCATGCTAGCTCCCTAGAACAACAGATAGCACTGAATAAGTTACGTTGGCTCGGGCACGTGCTACGCATGCCTGTTCACCGCTTACCTAGGAGGGCCTTGTTCAGTCTACCAGGTGTCGGATGGCGCAAGGCTCGAGGTGGACAGAAGTTGACTTGGCAGCGGGAAATGAAGTCACTGACGACCAAACTGGGTGCCGTTGGTCCGTCTCGCCTTCCGGGTTGGAGTCCACGTGACTCACCTTGTGCTTGGCTCGAGACTTTACAGGACATGGCTCGCAACCGACACCAGTGGCGCGTCTGCTGCCGTCTCCTAATCGGATTGTCTGTTTAGAGTGTGTTTGGTGCTGAGTTATCTGCGGGGTAATGGCTGATTATGACGCGTGGCAGTGAAAGCCGCAAGGAAGCTGTCTCGCCGATGCCGCCTTATCTTTGCACGATAGCCAGCTGTTTGTGACGGTATGTTGTCTACACAAGGTGTAGGCGTCTTGACCCTGAATGTTTGCTTAGGGCATTAAGGTTTTCAGGTAAGTCCCCTTCTCTCCCTCTTCTTATTCTTTATTTCATAGGTCCTCATGGTTGTATGGCAGCGAAGCATCAGTTCAAATGGCTGATGTACTGCTGTTGATGATGATGATGATGATGAACAGCGGCTTGTGGCCGGTGGCAAGGCGGAAATGCTTCCCGTAGAGCATTTCCTGAAACGGACTTACGGCAACGATGATAGCCAAAGCTTCTTTCTCAATTTGTTCATAACTGCGTCCCTCTGGTGCTAGATGTCAAGCAACATGAGCGTTCGCTATTGTGGTTCCATCCGGAAATTCGTGGGTCATGACTGCTGTTATCCCACGACTTGACGAGACAGTTGTCAGTATGATCTGAAGCTTAAATCAAATTGCGCCAACAGAAGTTCTGATTTTAAGTATATGTCCACCTGCTCAAACGTACTTTGACATTTGTTTGACCACGCCCATCTACATCCCTATGCAAGCAGTTGATTCGAAGGTTCGCGCAGTCGTGCATACTTGACAGGAAGGCGCTATAATAGCTGATCAATCTCAGCAACATTTGAAGGTGGGGGCATTTTTATGACTGGCTCAGTGTTTGCCGGGTCGGGTCAGTACTGAAACTAAGGTACGTCATTTAATTCAAGAAAAACGCACATTCTTCCTTCTTTAGTCGGAAACTATATTCAAGTACTCGCTGCAAGACAGCATCTACACGGACGAACAGTTTTGACCTCGTTCGTCCAATGATTATATCATCAAGGTAGACAGCCGGTTCCTTCCAGCTAGGGCCGTCTATGCCAAAAGTTAAGCAAGTGTATTAAAACAGACCATGGTGGGTGTTGATAGTGAGCCGATTGCTGGATTTGTCTGAAACCTCAAAGTCAAGTTTGGTGAAACATGTGCCACCGTACATTTTTGCAAAAATGTCCTAAGGCGATGGTAGAAGATAATGATGGTCATAGAGAGCAACATTTAGTCCTGTAGAAAAATCGGCCCAAATTCTGACAATCCCATTTGCTTTTTTACAGCGACGACTGGCTTAGGCCAAGGAGAATAGTTTACCGACTTCAGGACTCCGATGTATTCTAGACGCTTAAGTTTAGTGTCAATCATTGGCAAAGCTTTATATATGAATGGTCATTGTGGACTAAAAATTAGTTTGACACTGTGGCGCAGATGAAGCACTGCTTTTACTTTCCAGCAGCATCCAACGGGAATTCGCAAAAACCACACTGAATTTAATCAAGAGGGACAAAAAGTCTCTACTTGTTTCAGGCAGATTTGACACTCTCAAGATCTGGGTAGGTGTTGACGAGTACAACTAGTTAGTAGGCACGTCGGGAAGTTCCAAGCGACCAATCCAGTCAATACTAAGAAGGTTGAGTTTACAAGCAACTACGTGTACCGTGATCGTACTTGCTTGTAATTTTCAGCTCCCAGTCAAATTCGCCAAGCAATTGGATTTTACCGCCGGATGGATTTCTGGCCGTATTATTAGTCTGATGGTAGATTGATAAAACCATTTCTTCCAGGTACTTTTAGAATAGACCGTTATGTCGGACGAAGTAGCGAGTTGCAAAAGAATCATGATTTCGTTTATCCTTATTACGCACTTGCGTTTAGGATCAGTAGTTGCAAGCCCAGCAATGAATTCGGGTTCGGTTCTAGGTGAGCGACTGCTTGATTGGCATCTGTGGCTAGGCGTCTTGACACGTTTCGCCGTTCGGCACTGACTTTATTTGTGGCCGCGTCGGTTGCACATTAAGCATATGTGCTTCTCATAGGGGCACAATCTTACGAACTACCATTCGCCACACTACCAGAACGCGGATGGTGGTTTCGCTATGACAGGCACTGCTGTTCTGAGGGAGGGGTTGTCTGGAGCAAGTCTTGGTGACACTGAAAGTATAGTTGGATGATGAATGCTCCAACTTAGCTGTATCGTACTTGAGGTTTACCAAACGTTGACACTTATGGGCGAGTACGCGGCAAAAGCTAGGGTTTAATCCAGACCAAAACGTGAATCAGACGTAAGTCAAATTACATTGCAGAGACCGCGCCGACTATCGTTCGGTCGATCATGGTTGATTTCAGATCGATCGGTACAGTTCTGGTGCGTCGCAATCTGATCGTTGGGCATCATCTGGGTTTGAAACTGGGCTCAGCTCGTTCTAGTCTTTGAAGCAGATTATTGAGTGATCAAGATTCGCGAGCTATATTGGCCTGCGCTCGAGAAAACGTACAGTCCTAGCACTGGGTAAAACTGCGTGCTAGCCTAGAGAGAGATCACGAAGCATGGTGGTTTCACCGTGCGCCGCAAATGAAAAAAGTCGCTGCCGTTGGTAGCTATCGGAAGTTATACCGTCTGACACGGGAAACGGGCAACAGAGGACGTGGTGTCAGCGAGACCATAAGAGATGAGATTGGACGACCAATCCACAGCTTGACAAAACGCTTGCAGCATGGGCCAAACAAGTTGAAATGCGGTTTAATCAACCTGCGTTATCATCCTCCTTTGCAGGTATTGGCCGCCATTGTCCCAGGGCCGTCTCGCTGGACCCACACACACACACACACACACACACACACAGAGAGAGAGAGAGAAATCGTGAGATCAGACTGTTGAAATAGAATATGGCTGCATGAGCAGTTCCTCCAACCCTTTCCTAACTCGAGGGACCTGCTCACGTGGATGAATGGCACAACCTAGCATTGAAGCTGTGGGGACAGGAGACTGTCCCGACAAACTGGAGCCACTCCGCTATAGCCCCAATTTTCAAGGGAGGCTCGCGTTCGGAATGAGGCAATCATAGCGGAATTAGTCTGATCACAGTTGCCTCTAAAATGCTTGCGTCTGTCGTTCTCCACCCGTAAAAGCCTGAGGAGAAAGCCGGGTTTCATTTAAATCGAGGTTGTATTGAACAGATCTCTAATTTACCTCATTTGTTGTAACATTTACTAGCGGCTAATCGTAGTTTTGTTCCTCGACATCAAAAATGCCTACGATTCAGTGGATCGATGTTATCTTTGAGGGTGCCTGCTCAGGATAGGTGTGCCCGATAAATATGTAAATATCACAATGGTGCTGTATGTGCACAGTTCGGGCAGAGCGAAGGTTTATAACAAACTATCACCGCCCTTCAATTTCTTTTGCAACGTGAGACAAGTTTAACCGCTGTCGCTTTTCCTCTTTAACTTCGCCATTGACGAAGTCAGGGAAACAGCGTTCGCTGGACACGACATACAATGTATGAAGCTACTTCTTGGTGAGCGACCTCTTGACTTGGAGTAGGCCGACGACATTAATCTGTGACAGCACACAAACGTGCCAAGCAGTACTGTTATGCCTGGCAGTCTTCAAATGCAAAGTCCTCCAAGATTGACAGGGACCAACCCATGTGCAGACCCTTGGTGATGATCGGCTAAAAGTCGTTCAGAAATTCAAATATTTCGGCAGGTATATCAGCGCCCGTGGGATCGAAAATGAAATCACGAACAATGTAGCAAAAACTCTAGGCGCTTTTGTCAAACTCCGCCACTCGTGGCACCGGTGCAACGTCACTATCGCCCAGAAGAGCAGAGTTTACAAGGCAACTGTGCGTTCAACCTCATTGTACGGTTGCGAAATCTGGCCTGTCAGATCGACAGACCTAAAGAAGCTTGTTACGCTCGATCATTACTGCCATCGTAGCCTAGCTCCTGTCTGCTGGGAACACTGCGTGAGTAATGAATGTGTTCGGCGTTGTGTAGTTGGTGCAGAAGGAGCGAGTGTACAAGTCAGAACCATTATTTTAAATACCGGGCTTTGATGGCTGGGCGACTTGTTGTGCATCGTGCGCTGTTTGCGCGACTGGAGTTTGGGTGGAAGAAAAGGAAGAGAGGCCAGGCGATGACTTAGTCAAATGGAATGAAAACCCAAATTTCGAACTTGGCGTCGGTTGATATCTACTATATGCCGGCCTGGGGTCCGAAAGGCGATGAACACGTTCGGTTGGATACACTTGTCGACATGTCTAGGAGCCGACCTCAACAGCGTTTGTTTTTTGCTCACCCTTTCCCGCGTATCTTTCCTCTCTAACAGCGATCTCATTCCCGATGATTATTATGATATTTAGCACCACATTAATTGTTTGTTTGTAGTTTCTGTGGTCTGCAATGTTTATTAGTTTATCTCTTGTATTGCGGCAAATTAGCTGAGGTGTTTCTCACCCGCATCTATCATGTATTGATGATGATGACGGCTACACTGAGTCGCAATTGTTCGCTGTGTCATCTGAATTCCCATGGGATGTTGAGGTGGCAGTTCCATTCATGGAAAAAACTGTATATGAACAGGTGTTTCTGAAGTATCACAGAGTACCAGGACCAAAGAACCCCACTCCGTTGTTGATAAGATGGTGATGGATCAATGAAGGCCAATTTAATCATGTTACTGGACAGTATTTAGCGTGTAGAGCAGGTAGCCTCCGATCGGTGGTTGCCAACTGTCGTCCCTGACTTTGAAAAAGATAAAAGGTCATTATCATTAAAATGCTTCCGCGAACTTGATAGTCGAATAAATAAGAGTTAAGCTTGGCTTTCGCTCAAGTAGAGGATACGCTGACCACGTCGTCATAATTTTACAAGTGTTCAATCAGCGTCATCACTGCGAATGTCCTAGCATGTAACTTTTGAATTAAACAAGGGTTCGTTACATCGACTGCGCTTGTTCACTGACCCCAAAAGGCCTGAAAGGAATGTTACAGAAATATGCGTAGGGGAATAAACTGCAACGAAGTGTGAGGACAGCTGTGTCCAAGGTTTATTCCCTACATTTGCCACAAATGTAGTGGAGCGAATCTACCTCAACTTTCTATTCAGCGATGTGACAAAGCCAATCCGAGAATACTCTGATTTAGGTTGAACGTCCCTAGACAGGGTTGTAAAAAACGTTTTGCATGCATGTGGCTCATAGCAGGATTAAGGAACCAAAACAAGTACCCAATATCATCCAATAAGTACTTGAAATTCTCCATCAATCCACTTGCCGTAACTGTGTTATCTCTAGCTGTTACAACACAAAAGAAAACCAAGCATATGAGCAGGGTGCGTAGTAGTGTGGAATGTCTGTTACTTGTCAAGGCAGTGCAGAGATTCAGGTGTTTAAGCATATATCAAAGGCAAGATTACTGCTCGTTAAAGTCATAGTCTCTGAGAAGAAAGTGTCAGTGATATCAATAGAGGTCAGTCGGTGTTAGAAAACATCTGTCGTTAAGCTGAAGCATCTAACCATAAGTGCCCATACCATCATCAAGTTCTTCTCCTATTGCCGTGTGTATTGCTTGCCGATAACACACTTGTATGGATGAAGTGTAATTGTCGGTCGATAAAACAAAATAGCGTGAAGAAAATGGTAGCTAATCAGATATGCATCAGGTACATATATAGCGGCTTCCAAATCTCCACACCAATAGCTCGAACCCTTATCGAATGCGGTGGTGGTTCACTTAGGTTTAGACCTCCGCATTTGACAAGTTCAACAAGTTACAGGAAATTGGTCAGTTTGCCTGAGCAGATCAATCGCATCGATAATCATCGGTAGTACAAGAGGCGCATTTACCGATGCGATCATAAAGTAGTAAGTTGGCCGATTACCTAGAAGATGTCTGTTTAATAACTCACAAGTCATCGGTTCAAATCTGCTAAAATGTTGATGACCTCGTAATATCCCTATTCTACGCGAGCCTGGTGGCAGCGTGGGCAAAGAAGCGTCAGGACGGTGGACCGGCGTAGTGTTGATGTCGTTCATTTTTTGAAAAGTTAAAAATATAGCAAACGGAAAAGCATGGGTCTGATGTAAAATGTGAAAGTCCGACAAAGCATTTAGTGAATAACGTACAGTCTCAACTATTTGGCTAGCGGTGCCTCGCATCAAAACCAACCCAACTCGCACAAAACTCAGCATCAAAATTTAAACAGGCGATAGATGCGAGCCATATCCCGCTCTGGATCGCGTATACCTCATCATGGAAAGCGAGATCAACATACAAGAGGCAAGTTAGTGGGTTGAAATTTCGTTCTCCACTGATGGATGATCGGTCCACAGCTAAAGAAAGTTATACTATTGCACATCAGGAAAATGGAACAAGTCCATTCACAGTAACCAGGTAGCCGATTACATAAGACGTCTGTCTAAGAATCCATTAGCCCCCGGTTAATTATGCGCGGGTGAGGACGCCCTAGCAGAATTCACAGCCCGCGTACGACTGCTGGAGGTCACGTAGCAACGAAGCGTCGCCGAGGTGTAACGCCGTACTGTTGGTGCCTCACTTATTGCAATAGACAGTGACCAGTACACGTAGCACGTGCCCGAACCAACACAACTACTATTCAGTATTACTTGTTGATCCGAAGAAGTCTCCTGATTGTGGTCCCCTAGCATTCGCCGATACCGCTTGAAAACAGAAATGCTATATTGGCAGTAAAAAGTGACGACTAGAACACTGTTACAAAACTCGATAAAATGGAAAGTTTTACTAAAGTGGTAAACACTTTTAAGGTTGTTATTATTATTATTATCACTATTATTATTATTCTACACCGCAGATATGGTGAGAAACAACAAAGCAACTTAGCTGGGATATAAACTAATTAGGCGGCAGCAAAAGGGAGGAAAGCAAAAAACATTCGTAGGTGCTATATACCATGCAATATCAACGAGATCGCAAATGGAGACAAAGCAAGCGACAAAGAAACCCACAAAAATTAACCACATATATGCCGGTATTTCGACATAATAACAAGTGTACCCAAACAAACGTGTTCGCTGTTTTTCGGACTCTAACCCAGGAGTCGATAGCCTCCAACCGAGGCAAAATTCGAAGTGAAAGCATACATTCTTCTTGACTAGGTTAACAGTTGGCTACCCTCCTTCCACCTAAACCCAGATCGCGTAGTAACGCACATCGCGTGTTGGTATAGGAGTATGCGTAATATGCGACCTATCCATCGGAGTCTGGTGAATGAAATAACGGTGCCGAGCAGTTCGATTCATTTTCTTGCGCCATCAACTCAGGTGTTCCCACAAGCCAGGAGATAAAATGTGAAGGCACCAGCGGTCGAACCGACCTAACCCATTTACATCATTTGTCCATCTGATCCGCACAGTTATATTGAACGGACAGCTGCATTGTAAACTCTACCATTCAGGTCAAATGGTGTCGCGCGTGCACCATAAGTGACGAAGATTAGCAAAACCAACTAGAGTCTGTCATACGGCTAGTGTTTTAATCTACTCCTCATGTGCTGTTACAGCTACACAGGTAGTTGGATTTCTGAGGGACTTCTAGCTGATCTACACCAAGGGCTATTGAAAGGAGCGGTCAATATAAAACTAGGGAGAAAGTTTTGAATTTCGAGATTGCAAAGCATAGCCTAAGACAGCCACCGCTTATCTGTCCGATGCTGGATGGCAAGTTTGTGAGCTGTCACAAATTAAGGCAACATCGTCGTCGTCTAGAAGAAAATCACATGAAAGCAACTCTACACATAAATTGTACCCAGTAAACGTAGTATCCATAATTCAATCAACAGCGAGGATAAAAATGGAACAGCGGACAGTTTATGTCTCACACCGTTGGAGATATTGTACAGCGGCAATAGTCTGTCACGAGATCTCACTCTATGCAAGCTACGTGCGCAAACCGCTCCGGTGGTTAGGAATTCCTCAAACAGCTTCCGAAACCGAATATCGATCTACGGAATCGAAGACAGTTTTGGGATCGAGGAATATGACCACGATGGGTAACCAATATAAATGGGGGTGCGCCTGCATTTAACGTAGTCAAAATGTGATCAATGCAGCCTCGACTTCGACGACACCTGGTCTACTCTTCACGAATCTCGCTTCACCGTCGTCAGTCAATGTGCGAAGAAGGACTGGGGCAAGGAACTTAGAAGCGATGAATGCTGCATTTCGGACTTGACCACATCTACTGCTTGGAGATCAGGACTATAGCAAGGCAGCTGCAGTTCACAGTTTCATTCTGCTCAGTTTCGTTAATAAATCGTGTAAATAATTCATAAGAACTAGTACCCGAATTTGTAGACTGACGGGAGAGCATCTGGTCCTGTGGCCTTATTCAATTTCAGCAGCCCGATCGTATATTCTTCTGAGCGAGAACGTGGAGCTAAAGGGATGTTGCATTTAACGGTCTAGCAGCGCATCTCGTGGTTTCACCCAATTTAACTACTTTGCAAAGGCTTCAGCCCAACGCTCTACACGTTTGAACAGGTTTTGGATAAGCCGCCTCATAACCAAATAAACCAACCGTAAGTCCACAAATCTCCCTGAAATCACGATTTCTCGGTCGGTTCTAGGCATATTAAGAGTTCGAATCCTCACACGTAGTTTCGCTAACAACAGGTCTTCTGCTGCCATCCCCCTTATCAGGTGGAATGATATCCGGACATTGTTAAAGACAGTGGCTCTTTCCATTTCCGATGAACGACGAGACAACCAGGCATCTCGGTCTTTCTTCGGGTTGGCGGGCAATATCTTTACGAGTCTCATTGTGCTCCTTCCTAGCCGAAATGTAGCGACGAGCATAGAATGCGAGAGACTGCGTAGAGGCCCAACGTCCGGTGCACAATCCCAGTTACCATATCAAGATATATCTATTGCCAAGGAAGTTTACGGGGCAAGAGAACAGTGGCCTTTAACTGTGTCAGTCGAGGGTGTAGTTAGAACGATTACCAGAGTACTTCGCTAAGTTTTCGGAACATCTATGCCCACATGGTCGGAGTAAAAGCTTTTGCTCCAAATCGAGCAACAGATTTGGACGCAACTTCTACAAAAGTAACTGACCGCGACGCGACCGATCTGCGTCCATAGTTGGTGGGCGCCTTGTAGCCCTCCGGCTGATGATGCGGCAGAAGTGCTCGCGAGACATTAACGGGCATTTTCACATGGGTGTAACGACCGCTCATTTCGGCAGCCTGCACCGTGTTGGCCGCCCAGACGCAGCTCATTATTGGGTAAGTTTCCAAATTGAGCGTTCAGATTACAGACAGTACTACAGTACCCGTACCAATACTGTGACGAAAGTGATAGTTCCGTTGACGACAAAGATCATCATTCACCGAGGCAGTGTTACAGCTTGTGGGGAAGTAGGCCGTAATGACAAATAGGCACCTATTGGCCCCGAGCGACTAAATACGAACTTGGCAAGACAACCATAGTATTCGTCCTCTGGTATCGAGTTCCTTCTAGACAATATCCAGGCTATGAAGGACTTCTCAGCTTCAATTTCATTTAACCACCACTGTCGATTTTGTGATCTGGTCAACTATTATCGACAGTTCATCCCCGATTGCATTTAGCTCATACAACTCCTGACTTTTCTAAAGAAAAAAACGTAAGCTCGTTTTCCCCGATACAGCACACACTGCTTTCACCGAGCTAGGGATGCTATTTTTAACATAGCTCTTTTCGATCACTCCGAACCGTCTGCTCCTATTTCTCTCACAACTGACGCTTCAGAGGTTGAGGTAAAAATTATACTCTAACAAAACATTGGCGGACAGTAGCAACCAGCAGAATCCTGCAACAGCACATTCGGTGGAAAGCTGCTTGCCATCCACCTAACTATCCGTCACTTTCAAAACAGGTCAGAAGGCAGGGATTTCACGGTTTACACTGACATAGACATCTCAGTTTCGCATACAATTCACCACAGGAAACCACCTAAAGTTTGTCACGCAGTTCACTGTTGACATAAGTCATATATCAGGTGTCGCCAACTCCGTTGCTGACGATCACTCTTGCGTCAACATCACCCGTCACTCTTTGCCGCCATAGCAGTGACTCAGGCCCAAAATGAAGATACAAACGCACTTCTGATTAACTGCATGCGTAATCCGTTCCTCTCGAAATCACGGACGGACCAATCCTTTGTGGCACTTTCACAGATTGCCCCAGACCTCTAGTGCCCGCTGCTCTCAGACGCAGTCTTTGATACCCTTCAGTCACTGTATCATCCTGGTATCCGTGTATCTTTGAAACAGGTCACCGAGCGTGTCGTCTACCCAAGCGTAAACAGATGTTCGTAACTGGGACCAGCTTGTCTTCACTGTCAGTGGTCCAACGTACATTGAGACACACGTCGTCCTCTCGGCTCATCCCCTGCCTCGGATTGGCCGTTCTCACACGCATACTTAGATATGTTAGTATACATGTAATGTGTGTGGGCAAGGTGATTGCCCGAATCCTGCTCAATCGCCTCGTGAGTCAGGTTGTGGAACCTAACGTGGCGGAAGAGCAATGTGGATTCCGTTCGGGTCGCAGCACTATAGATATGGTGTTTGCGGCTCGTCAGTTGCAGGAGAAGTGCAGAGAACGACACCAGCCATTGTACTCACTTTTTGTTGATTTCACCAAAGCATTTGATACGGTGAACCGCGAGGCATTGTGGCTGGTGTTGGGTAAGTTTGGTTGCCCGCGTAAGTTTGTAAGTTTAATTGAATGTCTGCACAGTGGTATGCGAGCGAGGGTGCAGCTGAGTGGAGAGACCTCGGATGACTTTGCAGTTGTCTCTGGTGTGAAGCAAGGCTGTGTCTTAGCTCCTGCCCTGTTTAATATATATCTTCATGCAATGTTGTCTTGTGCTTTTGATGCGGCTTGTGCTTACGGTGTTCGTGTGGAGCACCGTATTGATGGTGGGTTGCTGAACATCCGTCGTTTCGGTGCGAGAACTCTAGTCTGTGAGACAACTATCCGTATGTTGCTGTTTGCTGACGACTGTGCGTTGTTTTCACACAGCGCGGATGAGTTGCAGCACATGACTAGTGCTCTGGCTTCGACAGCGGCCAAATTCGGGCTCACCATCAACACAAGCAAAACTGTCTGTCTCTTTCAGCCTTCACCGGAGGTGCAATCTTCAATATTGCCGCGAATCAGCATTGGTGCTGAAGTATTGGAAACCACCTCCCGCTTCAGCTACCTTGGGAGTGTGATATCGACTGATCAACAGCTACACGTTGAGTTGCGTAATCGCGTGTCGAAGGCAGCAGCGGCATTCGGGAAGCTTGAGTACCGAGTGTGGAACAACCATCAGCTTACCATTGGCACGAAGCTGATGGTGTACAAATCCATGGTACTGTCCGTTCTTCTATACGGCAGTGAAACGTGGACGATGTACCGTCGGGATGTGCGATATCTCGAGCGGTTCCATCAGCAGTGTCTGCGACGAATTTTGCGGATCGGTTGGGGCGCCAGAGTTGCAGACACGGAAGTGTTGCGCCGAAGTGGGATGTATGCAGTGGACTGCATACTTTTACTGAGACACCTGAGATGGCTCGGTCATGTGAGCCGTATGGATTCGACGCGGATACCGAAACAACTTTTATACGGTCAGCTGAGTATAGGGAAGCGGCACGTGGGGAAACCAAAGTTACGTTACCAGGACATGATTAAAGTGAGCCTCACACGTTCTAATCTTGATTGCAGATCATGGGAATCGAAGGCGGTTGATCGTGGTGCATGGCGCGATCTAATCACGAAGGCAGTTGCTGAAGTGCGGGAGAAAGCCCTCATGCATGCAGAGAAGAAGCGGCAGTTGCGGAAGCGGCAAGCACCAATGAATTGTACTCCATCGACATCGAGCGCATGGTGCTGTAGAACATGCGGTCGCGAGTGCCTTAGTCAGGCAGGCCTAGTGAGCCATGAGAGAGGTCACTCGGGACCACTGCCGAAGCGCCGACGGGTCCAGCAGTGAACGTAGGCAGCACCGGCGCAGCGTTTGTAGGCACGCTGAATTCGATTTACTAACCGCATGCTTGCATGCTAAGTCTCTTTATTTCAGGTGGTGGGTTTTCGATTCTCTCCTAATGCCTTTCTTTCTCATATAAATGTCTAGTGGGCCATGAGCTAGGTCCTTTGGGGCCACTACAGAAGCGACGACGGGTCCTGCAGAGAATTACGGCGAGCCGGCGCAGCGTTTGTAGGCACGCTGAATTCGATTTACTAACCGCGTGCTTGCATGCTAAGTCTCTTTATTTCAGGTGGTGGGTTTACAGTTTGTGCCTTAATGCTTTTCTTTCTCATATAAATGTCTACCAGTACTCTATTCCATTAACTTGCACACCTCGCCTAAGCCAATTGTATTCGATTTCCGTAGCATATTTGTGTTCGTGGCATTCCGTGAACTATACTTCCTGACCTCGTGCACTTAGCTAGGATTTGTTTGTAAACAACTTATTACATATGCTATTTAATTAAGGTTTATATCACCGTTTCCTTATGCATTAATCGAGTTCTCTTTCTCTTTTTCTTTCTCTCTCTCTCTCTCTCAAGTGTTTGGCTGTTGTTTGATATCCCCGGTGTGGATGCGCTTGATGTGCATGTTGACAAGGTGCCTACCTGTCTATTACCCACTACCTCGTCCATACTGGCTCCAGGAGACAGTTCGTCGTTGCTGGAGGGGACAGGGTGCACGGTCCTTGTGGCCGTGTTAGGCTCGAAGAGTGGTTCCATGCAGTCAGTGTGGAGCGGACTACGGTCCAGCCACCGCCTTGTGTGCGCTTGATTCCCAAATACAGTGTGCTTGTGTTTGCCTGTGAAGGAGTGTGGGCCGGCTCCGTTGATGAAACGTGGTTCCCATCCACATGCCTCCCGGTCTTATTCCTTCGGGTTTACACTGGATATGGGGTGTGTGGTTGGAGCTGTGGGTGGTGCAGCGTAAGCCATCCATGGTCCCTCTGTAGGCGCAGGCGTCCTGTGGCTTGCCACAGTGACAGGCAAATCCGAAACCGGATGCCGCCAACAATTTGTTGATTGTCTAACTAGATGACCAGAAGTTATCCCTTTACCAGACTGCACGGATGAGACTGTTGTCCGTGCCTTCATGGACCACTGGGTGTCTTACTACGGGCGCCCATCCACCAACACGAGCGATCGCAGAACGCCTTGCGAATCTTTGCAATTCGATACGCTCTGTAACTTCTTAGGCTACCGCCGTAATCACACAATGGTACATCACCCTGAAGCTAATGGCCAAATCGAACGCTTTTATCACAGCTTAACAACACAACATCAACAGCAGTACATCAGCCATTTGAACTGATGTTTCGCTGCCATATAACCATGAGGACCTATGAAGTAAAGAATAAGAAAAGGGGAGAGAAAGAGGGACTTACCTGAAAACCTTAATGCCCTAAGCAAACATTCAGGGTCAAGGCGCCTACACCTTGTGTAGACAACATACCGTCACAAACAGCTGGCTATCGTGCAAAGATAAGGCGGCATCGGCGAGACAGCTTCCTTGCGGCTTTCACTGCCACACGTCATAATCAGCCATTACCCCGCAGATAACTCAGCACCAAACATACTTTAAACAGACAATCCAATTAGAAGACGGCAGCAGACGCGCCACTGGTGTCTACTGCGAGCCATGTCCTGCAAAGTCTCGAGCCAAGCCCAAGGTGAGTCACGTGGACTCCAACCCGGAAGGCGAGACGGACCAACGGCACCCAGTTTGGTCCTCAGTGACTTCATTTCCCGCTGCCAGGTCAACTTCTGTCCACCTCGAGCCTTGCGCCATCCTACACCTGGTAAACTGAACAAGGCCCTCCTAGGTAAGCGATGACCAGGCATGCGTAGCACGTGCCCGAGCCAACGCAACTTATTCAGTGCTATCTGTTGTTCTAGGGTGCTGGCATGATTAACACTACCTAGTACTCGCCTACGCACATCATCGTTGGGGATACGCTGGTGCCATCCGACACCAGCAATGCTTCGCAAACAACGATGATCAAAGACTTGAAGGCGTCTCAGATCTTCAGACCGAAGGGGCCAAGTTTCACTACCATAGAGCAGAACGGCCCTCACCGTGGCCTTGTATACACGGCCTTTCAAACGGAGGGAAACTCCCTTCTGTCGCCAAAGATGACGCAGGTTCAAGAAGGCAGCTCTGGCCTTTGCAATGCGTGAGCTGACGTCAGTTTCTATGCGCCCATCATTGCTGATGCAGCTGCCAAGATAAGTGAAATGATCAACCACCTCGAGTTCCTCGTTAGCAAGCGTCAAGGGGTCATCAAGTGGCTGGTGGTCCTGAAGCAACACTTTGCACTTTGAAGGTGCGAAGTGCATACCAAATAATGGGACCACTCTGGATAGGCTATTCAGGGTTGATTGTGTCGCCCCAACATCGTCGAAAAGCAAGACGATATTGTCCGCATAATCTAGGTCAACTAACCTTTCACCAGGCAGCACTTCAACGCCTACATTGTGAGATTCCGCAAGGGAACACTCCATGATAGAATCCACGACGAAATTGAACAAAAATGGGGAAATCGGACAACCATGACGAACGCCACTTGTAGTCGAAAAGCTATCCGATAGGACACCGTATACCCTGACGCGGCCTGTAGTGTTCGAGTATAGAGCACGAAGGATGTTCACATATTTCGTGGGAACACCTTTCCGCGCAAGTATTTCGAACAGAATCGATCGATCGACCGAGTCGAACGCACTCCTGAAATCGAGGAACACAGCTATTGTCGGTCCTTGCGTGGCGCTGCTCTAGCACCTGCCGCAAAGTAAATATATGGTCTATACAGCCACGTCCTGGGCGAAAACCGGCCTGCTCTTCCCTAATCCGAGATTCCCGTTCTGCAGTGAGGCGACGAACGAGAATCGAGGCCAGTAATTTTGTCACAACTGGCGTTAGGCTAATACCCCTGTGGTTACAACAGTCTGTGCGACTGCCCTTCTTGTATATTGCCACTATAATCGATTCGCTCCAATTAGCTGGCACACTTCGTTTCAGATACGTTCGAATAGGGAGGTCAGTGCTTTGGAGAGGACCTCACCTCCATCCTTAAATAGTGCAGGTGGGAGGGAATCCGGGCCAGCGGCACGAAAACGATTGAGGGCTGTGATCGCGTTTCGGACCTCGGCCTCCGACGGAGGTTCTAAACTAACCATCCATGGCACGTCCTGCATCACCTGAGTAGGAAGAAGTCCGGGAGCAGGGGGCCAGCTGAACTGATGTTCCAAGTGTTCAGCCCAACGAGCCATACGGCGCTCTTTATTGTGTATCAGCGCACCCGCGCTGTCTCTGATTGTCTCACTGACGCCCGGTTTTCTGGGACCAGTGGTGCGGATCAGCTGGAAGAGCTTGCGGTAATTGCCTACCGCTCCTGCCTCCTCCATTTCTTGAGCCCTACTGGTCCACCAGGCTTAAGTCATCTCTTTGTGCCGTTTCTGACCCAGACTGGAGCGCAAACATTTCGCTTGTACTTCTAGGTATTGGCAGCAGCATCAGCGCTGACCTGAAGTGCGCACTAGTAGAGCTAGTCTACGGTTACCAGAAGAGTTCAGTTCGCCCCCTCGCCGCCTTGTATGCTACCGGCAAACTGCGCAGCTTCTCTTTCTCAACGCATGCGTTCGTTGCGACCAACCCCCGCTCGTGGACTTTCTACTTGCAATCACGTTTTCGTCCGCAGACGCAGTGAGTCGCCCACTTCAATCTCCCTACACCGGCCCTTTCGTATATCGCCAACGAACTACGAAGCGCATTAATTTTGATTAGAAT
Organism: Dicrocoelium dendriticum; assembly: GCA_944474145.2. Lineage (NCBI taxonomy): Eukaryota > Metazoa > Platyhelminthes > Trematoda > Plagiorchiida > Dicrocoeliidae > Dicrocoelium > Dicrocoelium dendriticum. The sequence continues at coordinate 88,330,950 of OX104064.1, forward strand.
GGTTATTGAATAACGGTGTCCAACGGCCGTCACAATGTTCCATTCTTCGAAGATCCGTCTGCAAACTAACCTGATACAGCCGCACAGGTACACACACCCGCAGGTGCATCTTCGGCACCGCGCAACCCAGATTCCTGTTAGTATTGACGCGCGGTTTGAAATTTTGAAAAAAGCTTTTCTTGCAATTTTCACCTTCATATTTGTCTTGGAAGCATATTTTATTTTGGCAGAGTGCAAAATTTTACTCTGTTCCAACAGATCACTATCATCAAGGCAGAGCTAACACGCGGTACACTCCTGACTGAGTTACCTTGTCAAGGGTATTCGGTTCCCTGGTAAAGCGGAACCTTTGGCATACGGATTTCTTGGCCTGCGTCCTGCTTTCTGAAAACAAGGCAGGTACTCTAGAGAAGGAATTGGTCGATTGGATGCACGAAAACGCGTTCGAGCAATACGTCAATGTTCTGACCAGAGGTCGTAACGGGAGGATTTCTTCAACCCTTGATATCGTGATCGCCAGACATGGTCACTTGATGGACCTGCGCGTGGAGGCGTCCATGGGAGGGATCAATGCGTTCTGACCTTTTCTCTGAACACACTGAGGCTTAGAGAGAATCACGGACTGAGGAATTTCGATCGCATGGATTATACGAAGCTGCGCGATCGAGGTTTTCAAATCACTTGGATGCCTGATCAGAACCAGGCCACATTGGAACAGAGGTGGCATTCAATCAAAAGCGGGCTCCTGCAGTTACTGAACGAATTTGCTCCCCGACGCCCTAGAAGACATATTACCAAACCACGATGGCGAAGTAGATTGGCAAAGGGATAACGAGGCGCAGTACTGAGTGGAGAAAATACCAAAAAACTCGGGGCTTCCGACGTCGCCTGTAGCATTAAAAATGTTGAAACATGGATATTAAGTTGCAACGGCAAGCGAAGTACTCATATGAGTTTAGGTTGGCCAGTTTCGCAAAAATCAAATCCCATGTGTTACTACAGTAATGTCCAATCAAACGCTTCTCTAAGGGAGGAGGCCGGCTGTCTAACTATGGAGAATAGTAGCGAGGCTGTGGACGACGTCAATAAAGTGGAAATGCTGCTAAATGTCTTCCAAAATCTGCATCGGAAGGATAGTGAGTCAGCCTTGCCTTCATAACCGCAATGCTCAAGTAGCTATACAATGTAGGGAATTATTATCATTGTGCCAGAGGTCTTCACATTGTTGGATAGCTTGAACCCTTATAAATCAGCTGGCCCTGACAATGTACATCCCGTCATAGTTAAGCCACGGGCTGGTATCCTTCAGTATTCTGTCGCGGAATTATTCAACCCGTCTTCAAGAAGGCAAACTATCACGTGATTGGAAGGAGGCCCCCCATTGTTGCCATCCACAAGGGGATTCTAAGTCGGAGCCTCTTAACAATAGACTTGTTAGTTTGACCAGCATCATGCTGAATTGCTTGGAAAAGCTTATAAGAAACAGGATCTGTGAACACCTGACTGAGCACAATCTAGTTAGAGCAGAACAGCATGGCTTTATTAAAAAGAGGCCATGGCGCACTAATTTATCGTGGTTTCCATATGAGAGTTTCCCATGTCTTGATAGTGGGGTGTCGGTAGAGGTGTGCTATTTGGACTTCAGTAAAGCTTTTGATTCAGTAAATCATTGATTTTTATTGTGAAGCTGACATGGTTTGGACTGCATCCTCAAATATTACTATGACTTTCTGAATTCTTACGTGGAAGAACATTCAGAGTCAGGGTTGGGGACGCAAGTTCTAGTGTGGGCCTTGCCTAAAGCGATCTCCCAAGGTTCGGTACTGGAGCTACTATTGTTTCTTATGTCTATAAACGACCTGGCTCCGCTTCTTGAGGATCTCTGTTATATCCGCAAACGACTTGTAGCTAGTCAGTAGGGGTAGTCGAGCAACATTAACTAAGGATATCATCACTATGGTCGAGCAAATGGGATTTGCCTCTGAATGTCAAAAAATGTGCGTTATTCACCAGTAGTGGTAGCGGAATTGCAGTGCAGTCCGTGATTTAGGTACCTCAGTGAACAGTTTTAAGCCATCAGCACAATATCGCCATGCTGCCAATAAAGCGTGACATTTGTTCCGCCTCAGGAGGGCGCTAAGTAACATTAACGCCGAAGTATTCTTACCGTTATATAAAACAGTGGTTATGCCACATCTGGAGTGCTATGTTCAAACCTGGACACCGTATGTCCGTAGTAACGCTGTGTACAGAAAAGATTCAGAAACTTGCGACAAGGATGATCGAAGGTCAAGGAGGGAAATCGTATGAAGATCGGCTAAGTAGCTTAGGAGTATTTTCCATGGAACGGCGCAGATTGCGAGAAGATTTAATAGAGAGGTTTAAGATCATTTAGGGACTCAGTGGTATCAATCTCAGCCATCTGAGTTAGCTACATCGGACCACCTGCGCTGGCATCACCTGAAGCTCAAACAACATAGGGTTCGTTTGAACATTAGGATGAACTGTTTTACAAATCGAGTAGTTAACATCTGGAATAAACAACTTTCTGATCTAGTACAATGTGAGACTAGAAATCTTCAAAAGAAGTTTGATCTGACCTTCTCCCAGATATTGCAATTAGACTGAAATATGCAGTGTACTCTGATGCAGACACATAAAAGTGCAAAGATTGCTCCCGTTCTTGCTTTATTCTTCTGTAGAAGTAAGAAGAGTCAATCCAACGTCGAAGTGCAGGGGTTTTTCACTTACCGGCACAAGAAACAGGACACTCGTTAGGCGAAAGCCTCTATTGTCCGCGGTACCTCACCTGACCCTCCGCCAATCTAACTTAAACCCCAGGCAACTGGCCATTGCCTTGGCATTAGAGCTATTCGCCTCTTACCTTGTTCGCGTGTATCATTTATAAAAGTTTTGCCAAATGACAAAAACCCCAAAACTTCTGAAAGAAACAGAACGCTAAGTAGTTTCGCTTTATGTACTTGTACCGTTTCCCGTTAGGCGTTATGCTGACTGTCACCCTCCTCGAGTTTTACATACTAAACTTAAGTCAGCTGAAAAACCGCGGAGTCTTCTGGATCGACTGCCCGAAGCCTCAGGCCATACCCTCTTGGATCCAAGTGACCGCCATTTCCCATTCTATAGATGTCTACGGTTAGTATGGCCCGTGATCGCTTGTATAGCTTTTTTCCAACGACGGTACCTTGGAACCTCCGTGCGACATGAACCGTTTTGGCTGTGGACTACAGTGCATGCACCGGAGGAAATGACTTGTCAGCTTTCTTTCTGGACTAACCAATAGCTCGTGCAGTCTAACGAGCCCACCCCGACTGCTTACCGATGATGCACTGCAGTGCACACTTAAATAATGAAACGTGACCAAGCGAGCGCCAATTGCCCTTTTCTATCCACTTGCGCCTAATCCAACTGCTATCCTACCCTGCAAACAACACATTGTATTCTCATCTGACATCTCTATCTAAGGATTCTAGGAGACCCCGTATTGGACATGAAACACTTGCGCCTCCAGTATTTTGAGGTATTTTAATCTTGTTTGTATCTTACAATCGCTTATTTGTTTCAATGATGGCACATCACGTTACTTGTTCCTCTCCCGTGAATCGTGCTGTTACGCTGCTGTCTGCTCTTGCATACCTGCCCTTCATTCTTTGTAGCCCTTTGAAATAAATGTCGGGTCCAGCAGATCTTGCTGTTCTCCGTATTCATGTACTTAGCAGGCCCCTTACCCGCCACTGCTTGCGACTAATATCTGTGAAGCATCACCAGTAGTCTGATGAGGAGGACAACCAGATAGTAGATTGGTGGATGGAATATTGATAAAATACCGTACATACTGACTATGAGTAATTTCAGACAGGTATGAAAGACGCTATGATTGACAGGCGCTGATGTAAGGCAGAAATAGATAGGCACACTGTCTTACCTTTTTAATGCCAATCATCTTCAGGGGAAGATATGTGTCCAAGTGGCTGACAGCATCGACCGCGAGCTTTGCGAAGTAATCTTTATGACCGGCAACTAGCTTAGAACTGAGGGCTGTGGCAGCGCATTTTTCCAATAAACTTCGTTGTTCACTGATGTAGAGAAAAGGAAATATAGTAGGGAGGCAAGTGAGCACAAACCTCGGATCGGTACTTTCAATACGACAGGCAAGTTCATTCAGTTTAGCAAGGGCCATCTTCTCAGCTATTCGGAAAGCGCGTATAATGACTGTTGGATGAACACCTTCCTCAAGAAAAGGTTTCACTTGTTTCAGAAACTCAGCGGCCAAAATTGTGACACTCGTAGTCCCGTCTCCGACTTCAGCATCCTGGGCTCGAGCAACATCAACCAGAGTCTTTGCGGCGGGATGCACAACATCCAACAACTTTAAAATAGTGGCGCCATCATTCGAGACTGTAGCTTTCCCTTTATCATCAATAATCATCTTGTCCATTCCTCGGGGTCCAAGAGTTGACCGAACGGCCTCCGCGACGGCTTCGCAAGCCGAGATATTGCTTAATATCTGGGGAATGCCTTGGGAGCTGTCAGTGCCCTCTTTAAGGAGAATAATACGAGCAGGTTGCTGAATTAGTTAGTAAATGGCATTTGGGAAATGATAGCAAACATACCAGCATGGTATAGCTGTTCAGTGACGTTAAGGGTGACTGCGAATAGCAATCGCTTTAAATATCTTGCGCAGATTTCAGAGCCAGATGACACGAACGATAGAAAAATTAAGTATTCCCTCTTGAGCAAATCGCCGAACGAGGAAGTGCTAAGGTGCTAAGAGGTCTAACTGGCTCTAAAATGCAACACCCGAACCACTCTGGGCAACTAATTACTGCCCACCTTCTCTGCACCACCAACCCACGCTGTGTAGGTCACGTAAATTAAGAAAGACGTGAAAGGAAAATGGAAGATAATTTGGATACCCATTTAAATAGAGGATAAAACCAAATAGTGAGGAATATGAAAGAATATGTACTCAATGTTGGAAAAAAGATATATTGTCAGGAGAAGGGAATGGTTCATTTTGCTACCCAAGGGCTTTTGACTGAGGTATGAAGCCCTTAAGCGTAGGTTTACTGACTATACTTACTGCAGGCGGGTTCCAGCGCTCAATAACTCATTTAGCTAACGGAGTTTCTGCCCTGATCCGGTTGAAACGCAGCTTATGTTGTTTCTTGGAATGACCGCGAAGACTAAGCAACCTAGCCGGGCTAAATAACCAGCTCAAATCTGGTCCAAACTTTCCAGTTAATATGCGGTAACTAGGGGTTAGGTCCCATCGAAGCTAAGTAAACGCTTTGCATACCATTGCCCCGTAACCCCGCCACCAATTTGGTACCTACTCTCAACACTCTCTCAAGCTCAATTTTGTCCCCAGCAAGGCATGGCGGTTAAGCCTGGAAGCAGTATTCCAGATAGGGCCGAACAAAAACTGAGGACAGCTTCACAAATATGTCGGCAGCTAAAACCGCAAAAGAACGGCGTATTTACCACAACACGCTGAAGCCCGTACGTGCGTCACACTTTCAGTTGTCACCAGTTTACGACCATTAATGTCCTTGAATGTCCATTCTTTTGCATCTCGTGGTATCTCGAGTTGATAGGCCTGCTTGAGACGTTGAAAAGCCTAAAATAGATGCTGAACATCACCCTATCCAACAAATTACCGCCTACGTATTCTTGCCCAAATGTCACTGTCATGCCAGCTAATGTTAGGTAAGAAATAGCGTAGGGTAAGCTAATAAACCAAGCGGAGGCATGCAAGCTACATACTGCTACTACCAAAGTATGAAAAGAAATAGAAAATACGAACAGAAAGTTGAAGATACATGTCAGTTAGGAATCATTTATTGGAATCAATGGAACGTAGAGGACTGAAGAAAAATTTTCGTTAGCTCCATCGCCTCCTGTTTGTCACAGAAATCAAGGTGGACATTGCAAGTCGGTACCAAGTGAACCGCTGCATTGACACAAGAAGCAACACGATCCGAGTTTACTCTGAGGATAAGAATGCGAGCAAGCTTTGCAACATTCCTCCGACTGCGCATTGACGCCATACGCAGGTAGGTTGTTCTACTCACTCAATACACTGGTAGTCAGGGTAACGCCACAACGGACCCGAAGTTTCCTTTTGAACATTTCCAAAGTTGCCTCTGAATAGAACTAATGGAAATGAATCAAAAGAAATCTTGCAGTTTAACTCTAAGCTCACCTTTAACGATACGTCGTGTTAGAATCAAAACACCGCAATTTGACGATAGGCTAGGGAGCATAAGTTCAGGGACTGAAGAAGAAGTGAGTATGGCAGGTTTCGTGACGTTATAATGGAATTAGGTCCTCACCGTTGCAACTTTTCAGTCAAATGCACTTTTGGAAAGAGGATGAACAGCGGGCGGTCTATACTGATGAATAAGACGTACACAAGCAGCGAACACGAGCCTGCACAAATACGTGGTTAAGCCAGAGTGTGATCGTCGTATGGCGAAAAGTAGCCCGTTAGCAGCAGTGACTTTCCTCAAGATATCTTCAGTCGCTTTTAGGTCTGGAGTCACAACGGCGCCAGGGTCCCTCTCACGGTTATAGTTTGGCGGCAAAATCCCACCGAAATGATAATTCCAAATGGAAGCACCGGTCGGAATAACGGATCATTTATCGTGATTTATGGGTAACTGGCACCTGATTCACCAATCAAGCTGCGGATCGAGCCTTGTTTGTAGTCCATCACCTTCGTCCACACAGGATACTTCCATCCATAGCTTTATGTCCGCAGCGCACATCAAGCAACCTGCATTTAATACAAACGCCGGGTCCTTAATAGAGTGTTTAAAGAGGTCAGGGCCAAGAACAGCTTCTTACGGAACACCGCTGGTCATATTTACATGGACGGAAATAGGCTCATGTACATTCACCCGTATAGTGGGTCACTGCCTGAAATCAGTGATCCAAGAAAACTTTATTGCTTGGATGCCTATACTACGATGTCTGCTAAACAAAAGTTCATGTGGAACCTTGTCAAAACCTTTACTGAAATCCACAAATGCGACATTCAGGCGCGTACCAGCATCCATGGATTAAGGAGCAGGGGAAGGTCTGGTACTTCTTGGCAAGCATAGCTAACCGACGCCGGAAACCCCCTACCTTCGACCTCATAATGACTGGTTCCAGAAGGGCGTTCCAATGCGAGAAGCGAGGTTCCATCTTCACCCGGTCAGAATGCAGTTTGTGTTGCATCGTCTGGTGACCCTCGAAGCTAGGCAACTTGGCGGGCCTAAACAATCAGGACAAGTCGGAACTGATCTTACCCGTTAGGATACGGTAAGTCGCCGCTGATTCACCGGTAGAGCCTTGCTCGTGCATTGATACTTTCGCCCCCGTAAACCCTACAATAATTTTGTACTCACCCGCGAACCCCTCTTCAGTTCCCGTTTGTGCCTTACAAGCCAGGGTAGCAACGCTGGATGCAGATTTCTAGCTGGGATCCCACAAGCTGAGCACAGCTTCACAAGGACATCGACCGTTTTTACACTGAAAGTGTGGTGTACGAACCTCATCATACACAACCATCAAAAGCAGCCTCCCTCCAAATGTCCCCAGCGTGAAACACTGGGGTGTGGACGATACCTATATGAACCAGCTGAGTGACAACTGGGATCTCACTTCCATCAACTACATAGCGCGTAGGGGATTAGCACCACCAAGGCGGAGGACAGGACATTTCGCCTGGTTTATAGGCGGCAACCATATGGTTGATCAATTTCAATTCTATCCAAGTCACTCTGAGTTGTTTTAGAGCCCCCAGAGCTGTACACAATATTCCAGTGCCTCATGTCACGAGCAAATATTAGCGACGGTTGTTCAAGTGACAAAGGTTGGGCCTAGACTTTGTTGCGAAAAGCAATGGCAGTAAAACGGAACCCTGCGGAACACCATTAAGAACAGGGTGTCAGAGCGAAGGGCTTGGTCCCATGTGTATACACTGTAGTCGTCCTTCTAGTAAAACAGACACTCATTTATGGGCGCCTCCAGGTAATTGATCGCAACTTTAGTTGGTGTCGTTGAAATGGGACAGTAGCAAGGGCTTTCTAGACGTCCACGGAAAGCACAACGTGAGCATGACCTTGTCTACTGCGTTAGTCCGGCTTTCATGAGCTACAAGGAAATTCGTCAGGCACGAATAGCTCTCACGGAAGCGGTGTTGTGTGGCACTGCGAAGGTTAAGCTTATTTAAGTGCTTCTCCACTGAATCCTTGACCCGATTTTCAAACATCTTAACTACTATGCTTTCCAGGCTGACAGGACGATTGTTTGCGGGTGGAGCACTGTCCACACCATTAGTAAACGGACAGATGATTGCCTCCTTCAAATCCGAAGGTAAGGCATAGAGATCTAGCGATATTGCAAGCACGCATGTAAGAGGGATACTTAGCACAGCAACAAACTTAGGCATCAGCTTCGGATGACTTGAATAAGGGCCCGAAGATTTGGAAGCATTAACCCACGCCATGGCCTGAAGGCTTGTGTCACCTTTATATTGATTTCAGTTAGGCAAGTTTCCTCCGGTACTTTGTCACCAGCTCAACCTTAGGTACAGGCGTCTTACGAGAAAAGGCACCGGTATACTGCTCGCCAAGTATACAAGCGTTGTCACAGTCGGTATGCACACGGGCGTCGTGCGCTCATAGTAAATAAATAAATAAATAAATAAATATTTTATTCTCGACTATGCGAGACACGCCAATTGAGGCATGATCAGGTATGTACAGCTGTACAGACATTTTATGGAAACTGTAGTGACAGTAGAAAATTGTTCACATGTCCATGCTTGGAACTGTGCAATGGTGAACATGCGAAAGAACGGTTTGTTTGTAGTGGGATCAGGATCCATTTGTTTGGACATAATCGCTCTGCCATATATCGCATTCATACCTCGAGTAATAATAGACTGAGAATCCTGAGTGATCCATTGGAAGATAATTGAAGAGTAAGCTATCCAACATGATGATTCTAATTGAGCTGCCAGTGTGAAGTTATGGGCTGTGACTTTATTCGGTGGCGAGTCACATTCGCCACGTTGCAGTGTTGTTAAACGGACATTTGTGGCTTTTTATAGGGAGAACGCTTGCCAGGCGAAAACCCACCACGTCCTGAAACACTGACGCCAATCCATTGAATGGCAAGTTGAAACTAGCTTTGTTTCTTGTTGAACGCTTTTATGCTCCATTATTCGCAGTCAAGTTGCGTCCCATTTTTCTGCTGACTGATGCGTTATGCGAGTGGACATTGCGTGCCAAGTAGTAGAGTTGCTATAGCCGAGCTTGTACTGCTGCGTCTCTTTACGTAAGCAACGAGCGTCTTTGGATTTGTTGGAGCTGCGTCAGCAAAGTCCTTCTCGTACTCAAGGCTATCAGTCCTTAGATGTTGCTTGCATTTCTTTCTAACCGCTCAATAGCATTCGTAGGTGCTGGTTGATACAGGACAGGGAGTCTCTATGGATGTCCCTAAAGGCCTGGTGTGCAAGAGATACAGTAGCCTAAATAAGTCCATTTGTACCGGAAACCTTAATGCCAGTAATCAAACTTCCATTCAAATGAGCACTTGCCTCTTAGGCTGTTGAATATATTATCGTACCAAGGTCTCATTGCGTTAGCGTCAAAAGTGTCGGGCACGGAACCTCTGCGCTTATAACCAAAGGCCTGGTGTACCGGTGACATAGCAGTATAAAGATGTCTGATTAACTAAGCGCCATTAAACTGTGCCACTGAGCCGCTGTATACAGAACCACAAAGACCGCACACCGATGATACTATAGCCAACGTATTTCCCACAGAGAGAGCAACAAAAATGTCGCTCCCGCAGCCTCCAAAGGTTGCCGTACAAGGAACATGTGCCGGTGAATATATTATCCGAGCATGTGTTATTGCAAGCACACCAATAACGTCGGTCACCGAGATTCTGTACAATGCAACACAGGCAGCGTGTAATGGAGAAACAGTAGCAATCAGAAGACTACTGGCAATAGTAATGCAATACCCGATCCACTGTACATAGCACCAGAAGTTACTTGTACCCGTTAATGCGACAACCACAAATCTCGTTGAAAGAGCACTACAAATGTCGGTCACGAAGCATCTATAGATAACTGTTTACCAGCAAAACGACGATGCGGATGTGACCTCATGCATACCATAACCAAGCTCTCAAGCTACGTATGAGCACAGTTAACATGTCCGTAAACGTCGTTGATCAGAGGGAACCAAAGAGCTGACGCAATTGAGCCGGATATGTCATATGCGTTACGTCAACACTGCGGACCTCTAAGGTGTAGGGTAAAAATATGATAACAAAAGGAACGCACTAATAACAAGGAAAATACGTAGCTTGCAGCCCTGTTAAACAGCAAATGGGCCAGGCCTGAAAGGACTACAGAGCCACCGTCCCATCTATTGCCCAAGGTTCTAATCAATGCCGTCAACCGATTAGTTGCATCAGGTTGACAAAGGGAAGTACACGGAAATGAAACAAGGGTTGCCAGAAAAGGGGCCCATATTGCGTTCTCACCGTTTGCCTTTCACTCCCTAGACAAAGTCGTAATTCTCGGTTGAAGTGCTTGAAAGACAATGCCGCACGACTTACTGTCTTGCAGATAAAACAGGAAAGAACTCGGTAAAAGCTTGGTCCTGTTTTGCAGAAAGCGCAATTTCCAGTGCAAGCCAGGTCTACACTTAAGCAGATGCAGATAAAAACACAGTATGACATACTTGGCTGCAGCTTTGCGGACACCCTGTAGCTCCGCCGATGATGTGTTTGTTTCATTTCCGTTTACTACAAAGGAGTTTGTTGGCGCGTAGTCATATCGGGTGCGTTTTCTCTACTATGTGACAGATATAGGTAGCTGCGGCAGGTTACCGCGTCACAAGCATTTGAACTACATGCGCGGAGATAAAGTACTACTTAAAAGCACTTGCCATCGTACGCAAGTGAAGTTGGTGGGGTAGATGATATCGTTATGTTCAGAGGTGGTGTACGGCTTGAAGTTGAAACTGAAGTACTTGATCCCAACTCACGCCTGTTACCGCTACATGAGGGTTTCGTGGTAACTGTAACTGCCGCTATGTTCCGGGAGCAAACTTTGCAACCGACACTTGTGCTTTTCGTCAAATATATACGAGAATACATTATCCGATTGTGTACGCAATGAACGTCGGTATCTGCAACAGTTTCACTGCGAGCGAAGTAAAATTTACCCGAGGTGCCGGCTTTGTGCCACCGTGGTTGTTTACGTGACAGCTGGCGGTGTAGCGTACGTTTTTCGACGCTTACACCTAGCGCTACGTCAATGAGTCCAGTTGTTGGGTTAAGCGGTCTATCGGTGAACACGTATACCGCCCTGGGTTTACGTCTTCGTGGCACTTGAGCCAAGCGAGAAGTTTTGTTACTTTCGAAGTGGGCTTCCTTGAGGTCGTTAGCATTAACGTCTGAAGCAAGCTGGACTACTCCGGCATGTCGTAATTTACCAACCAACGGATCGGCATGTCTTCCAAAAAGCAATGAACACATATTGTGTTATACCAGCTGTAGGATATCTTTCCTCATATCTCATCAGTAAGTTGACGCACGGTAGCCACATTTGCAGGTGCATGTGCCAGTTGCGCATTTGATGTCATATAAGTTTTGTTGCTCTTGAATAACGAACTGTGGAAGCAGAAACATACAACATGACATGCCAGTCCTTTTCCAAAGTCGAAGCACTCTGCACCGAACTTAGGTGTTGCAAGATGACGCATAACCAGGGTGCCAGTGGACGTTGTGAGACGGTTTGCTAGAACCTACATGTACGCGTTACCTATATCTTCACACACCTGCTGTCTGTCACAAAAGTAGGTAAGCTGCAAGTGAAATTCTTTCAATGGGAATTCAGGCAGTTTCTACACATTAAACAGGGCAACAGCAATGCGGTCGGAAGCATGCGTGAATTTCATCAAACTACTATTGGCATACTTGAATTAAAGAAATAGTTTATTCTCGTCATTGCGATGCACACCATCAAGGGCGTGATCATGGCAATACAGACATATATGATCGGCGATTGCACAAATTGGTACATTTTGATAAATAGCGTATGAATATATGTGTGGGCTGACATGCAAAAGTATGTGTAACTCTGGATATGGAAGGGGCTATGTTGTGTGAATAGGTAAATGCGACACTGTATGTGCTTTTGTTCGTCGTGTTTGCCATCCAAGGGGAATAACTGGGACGCTTTGAATCGGATGACCTTCGTGGTGTGTGAATGATCCTCCGGGAAAGGGAAGAGGCAGTGACTTTATTTAGTAGCGAGTCACGTCCGCCACGTCAGTGTTGTTAAACGGATACCTGTGGCTTTTTATAGGGAGAACGCCGGCCAGGCGAAATCCCATCGCATCACGGAACACTGCCGCCGAACCATTTGCTAGAATGGGAGTTACCCGAACTATCCAGCTGGCACCACAAGGAAGTTGTCTGGCAAGCCAGCCGATCGGTCTTGTTACTAAAACGCACCAATTTTTCTTGGGTTTATTCAGCCAACGACCGCTTGCTGCAAGTGCAACGGGCTTTAAACGCCTCGCGAACTTTTGCTTCTGTTTCTGAAATTGTCAAATCTTCTGCTGTATCCCATTACAGTGGGAATATTATAAAATTATCCGACTCTGTCTGCGTATTTATTGTAGGCATTGGGTGAAAAATGGAAGTTTTGCGAGAGCTATTCGGCTAAGGAAAGTACGAAATTTTTTGCATCGCTAACCTGCTTTCGAACGGATTCGCGGAATTAAATGTAGCACAGCGGAAGGACCCAAATATTACTGCATGGGCGGAGTGCTTCAACGCTTTGTGTGGATTTCTAATGGCTTGAGCGTAGTTGTGTGTCCTGGGCACATATAGATACTCCTACTCGGTTGTTTTAGTGGTTATATGACTGACGATCTTGGTGTCCGGCCCCCCAGAATAGAAGTTAGAACAGGTTGGTGTCCATTTTTTAAAATCTACCTCATTGACAACTACGGTGCTGCCTTGCCCACAGGCATGAGGGTCAAAATTTGACGCAGATGATCATTTGACGGTTACAGTCAGCAAATGTCTCTAGTTTGCTTCAATTTCGTTGTGCAATGCATGATGAACTTTCCGTGCGTAAGCTCTTTGTGCGGACAATGTATTTCTGGCGTTTAACGAAGCCGGACCTGCGCATTCAACCTTGAGTAGCCTCTCTAGTGTGGCACTTGATAGGGAGGAACTTGAGGCAGTTGCCCTATTCCCCTGACAACTACCTCCACAACGATAAATACACAAACTATCAGCATCGTCTAGCCATAACGATGCACACCTGGATAAGCATGAGCATAGCAATACCAACAAGAATAGTTGGAAAATGTACCAGAATTTTACAAGGATAGCAGTGTGTTTGTGTGTGCGTATGTTGGTATGAATGTTTGCAGCTCTATTGCTTGAATTTTTAGACTTGACGCCGTAGTTGGGGTTGTGCTCCATTGTGTCGTCTGCTAGCGTAGGGTTACAAAGAATCCTGGTACTGCTTGACTGGCAGCCATGGAGTGTATATGGCAGTGACTATATTTAGTAGCGAGTTACATCCAAATGGTCACTAGCTAGTTAAGCACACATTTGTAGATTAAAGAGAAAACTTGTCAGGCAGAAGCCCCCACGCCATGAAACAATGCCGCCGAAAAATCCGCTAAAAGTGTACTAACCCCAAACACGCAGCAAGCACCACAAGGAGGTTGTTGGTGAGTGTATAAGAGCTGCAATTAGTTCATGCGTTACGAATGTTGGAATGGCTTTTGATGGCATTTGGTGCGTCAGAAAGTGCTTTCCCCAATTTTGTACGGCCATGTCTTTAGGGCCACAAGGAGTGCCGTCCTACTCAATAGGAATTCAACTTATCCTCTTTTGTTTGATGATCACAGTCACCTACAACTTCCGAACCCACGAATAGCAAGTATATTTTTTATTTATGTATTTGCAAAGCCTCGCCGGTGTGGGTGGGCACCGAAGTGTCCGCAACGATTCGTTGCGTATGCCAGGACCAGATAATGATGCTTAAGTCAGTGTTTTAGAACAACAAATAGCAGTGAATAAGTTGCGTTGTCTTGCGCACCTAATACCCATGCCCGGTCACCGCTTGTCAAGGAGGGCTTCGCTTTGTCTATTAGTTGTATGTTGGTGCGCGGCTGCAGGCGCGCAAGTTTACATGGCAGCGGAAATTGAATTCACTTGTCTTATTTCCATTTCACTTGCGTTGGTGCAGCAATCTCGTTAAGACTGACAGGAACTGCTACTTTGGCTGCTGCTACTCGACACGTTTTAGAGGTGTACCAGATAAGTTAAACGTAATCGGTGTACTCAGGTTTAAGAAGCCGGTCAACCAGGAACTATTCCACGACTTCCAAGTCTTGTCTTTACACACAGTCTGCATTGTCCACGTAAAGCTGCATAGATAGGTTATTATCAAATTCATCGAAGACACCATATAAGGAACGATTATAAGATACAAGCAATTACGTCTCTCAACAGCCCAGCTAATATGCATGTAGGCGGCTGTGGCCGAAACTTGTACATGGTGGATAAATGGTTTACTACTAATAAGGAACAAAATCTGCAGTGAGGTGCCGATAATTTGAGTTCGTGTGTGCGTAGAGTAAGCGGTAAAAGCGCAGTAAGCACAGTGGTGTCGGTATGTGCAAACAGAGGTACATGTATCTCTTACACAACTCGTGAAAATAGCAAAATACGACACCAGTCAACTTCCCAGTTTGTGCTTGTAGGCACTGAATTTAATCATTGGAGTGTCACATCCGTCATGTCACAGGGTTGTAAAAAGGACATTGTGGCCTTTGATAGGGGGAAGGCTTGCCAGTCAAAACCCTACCACGTCCTCGAACCCTGTCGTCGATACTTTGGAGTAGTACGGTGCAATTGGCAAAGCATAATATCGGCAGATTAATCACTCGGTTGTTCGCAGGTAACTGGCTCCCAGGTACCTAAGTTGGCTAACCAACTAGCATTTTCAAGCCCCGCCAAATTCGTTGATGCCGACCGAGGATGGAAGAACCATGAAGCGTCGGGAGAGTAGTTGTGCAACTGAGTAGAAATTTTAAGCTACCTGGCGCCTGACCTTTGTTGTTTTATATACTTTTT
The DNA here is from genome assembly GCA_944474145.2 of Dicrocoelium dendriticum. Lineage (NCBI taxonomy): Eukaryota > Metazoa > Platyhelminthes > Trematoda > Plagiorchiida > Dicrocoeliidae > Dicrocoelium > Dicrocoelium dendriticum. The sequence goes on from OX104064.1 coordinate 88,346,148, forward strand.
CGGAGTTGGAAAATGCAATGTCCAGCTATTGTCACTTGATTTCAGTCACGGTAATGATTGAAATTTGTATGAACGTGCTGCGAAGCCATGACCTAGAAAAGAGCAGATTAGATACTTCCTACTTAGCCAAGGATAACATAAATAAAAGAATAAATATATATTTTATTCTCGACTCTGCGTGGCACGCCCATGGAGGCATGATCAGCTACGTGCAACTGTACAAACATTTTATGGCAACTGTAACAGTGACAGTAGCAAATTTTTCATATAAAGGAATGTATAAATAGTTTATTCTCAAATTCATAGAGACACAACAAATCAGGCATGGTCAAGGTTCAAAAGCAGTTGTGTATCACGACGATAATTGAGGTTCAATCGTATGTAGTTGAAACAGTCAAGGCACTATAAGCGCAATGAAACGGTGCACGTAGACGGAGAGTAACATATTCTTGCATGTGTCGGGAAGAGTTTAAGTATGGGTCTAGTTGACTTGCCAGTATGTAGTTGTGGGCAATGACTTTATTCACAGGCAAGTCACATCCGCCAAGTCGCAGTATTGTTAAGTAGACATTTGTGGCTTTTTATAGGGAGAAGGCTTGCCAGGCGATAACCCACTACGTCCTGCAACATTGCCGTAAAGCATTTTGAACCTTAATATATGACTGGCAAAGGCATTTGACGGCTGATTTCATATTCGGTTATTCACAGACAAATGGCTCCTAATTTCCTCTGTTATTTGGACAGGTAATTTGATCGGGGTCGCCATGATTGTTGAGGCCGGTTGAGGAGGGGAACATCGCGAATAGTCGTCTTGTTGTGTGTCCAGGTGAGCAAAAGTTCAACTTTTCTGCTATCTGGATTTTTCAGATGTATTATGTATGGGAGTTTGAAGTTGTGTCCAGTTCTCCATACTGGACAAGGGTTGTGGTGATTGTAGTTGGGTCCTTTTGGGGTTCAACCATGCTCCATGTAAGTCCTTGTTGGTGGTTACGTCCGTCTTGGGCGAAAATTGCTCCTCAGTCCAATCCCAGAGCTCCACCAAGTTCCGGACCTCGGAGAAAAGGGAAAGTGAGGGACAGCCGAGAGAAGACCGCAAGAACAGGCATGGAGTTAAACATTGTTAAATTCTTATGTTACAACATTTGGTCTTGAGACAAAAGCATGTACACTGTGCAACAATAATTATGCTGTAAGTGCCTTGTGAATATCCTATGGAATCATTAGCCGTATGGGTGGATTGCTAACGCCTGCGTAGAGACTAGAGCGTTGTACCAGTAAGTAATCTACGAAGTATCGCTTTAGTATAAGCCAATAATTGCGTGGGGAGAGAGCAAAGGGAGTTAGAATATTGTTGGTGATTGCAAAGTGCATGAACAGCAAGTAGCTAGCGTAATACGATAGGGAGCGTAGAATAAGTGTAAATAAATAGATTGCCGCAAGAGAGATCCAAAGGTCAGTAGGCGCTAGGGCAGCGGAAAGATTGGATGTAGATATTCCAAAGGAAAAAAGGTTATTGAGATACGGAGTGACTCCTAACAAGCACTGGATAATCGCATATGCATCCAGCCTATGACCACTAGCTACTTCGAAACAGAGGTACCGAATTTATGACGACCGACAGATGGTGGTGCTAGGAAAGACTATCAGTGGCAAGGTGTAGCCATTACGATCAGACGCTTGGTCACTAGTGTATGCCTATAGGGTCACTGAATGCATCAACAAGCCAGCGGTGGTAAGTGATACAGACATTCTATGGGAATGTAGATGAAGAGACACGGTGTGTATCCTATCAAGCTCAAGATCTGCGCAGAGGGGACATGGAACATACGGCGAATTGATGCAGTCGTGAGGAAGATAAGAAGCGCGACAGATAGTGGCGCTAGGATAGAGAGTATCAGTGGCTAGCAAAGGCATTCGGATTAAGCCTACTAATTACCAGTGGATGCCTACAGTGACAGAAGAAGTCAATAAACCAGCGAAGGTGTGATGCAAACAATTCAACGGAGTAAGTTTTACAAAGATAAGGAGTGACTCGTGACGCAAAGATCAATCCTAACTACAATGAATCGCTGCAACTGAAGAGTGGTGACGAAGAACTGATAATGGTACTAAGGGAGGGAGAGAATCAACGGCTAGCAATGGCATTGGGTTGAAGCCATCTAGTGGATGCCTAAAGTGTCCCAGGACAGGTCAACAGACAGCAAATGTGTGTGACGCAGACAGTCCCAACGGATGAAGGTCGCAGATAAAAGGGTGTGCCTCTTAGCAAGCTCTGGATGTGCGCAGAGATGATTGGAACCTACGACCACTAGTTGCTACTAAATAGAGGTGCTGAGGTTAAGAGGATCGACAGATCATGGCGCTACGAATACTTTAGGTGGCCAGATGTAACCAATGCACTAAGCAGTTTGGTCACTAGTGGATTTCTAGCGCCTGTAAATTTACTTATCTTTCATTGTACATTCCTTTCCTATTACAACCAATTCTCGTACATTAACTTTGTATACTTGTTTTGATTGATAAATAACACTTTTTGAACCGCGCGGGCAAATCGACGTGTTTTCTCTGTGTTCTTGTGCCACGGATTTTAGACATTGTCGGTCACTACGTTCTAACCTAGAGCAATATTCATCTACAGATCTTGTTCCGTCTCAACTGGTTTCACCATCGTCGTTTACCATTCATCGGAGTGGCTGACGCAAGAGGACTAGGAAGTTTTATGTGGTTGGACTTCTAACCCACGTCGAAACGCCTTCTGTGAGTCTTGTCATTCCTGATCATCATTTATTCATCTTCATTTCTCTTTGGGTCCGAGTCCACTACATAATTGGTGACCCCGAATTTTTTCTTAGTACTTCATTTTTTTGTAAGCTCAGAACTCCCAATATTCTTTTTTGCACGACCACTATGGAATCCAAACCTACTTCGAGTGTGGTTCCCTGTGGAAACCCTATTTCCTTTAATTTACCTGCTCTTGGTGTATCTAATCTTCGCTTTTGGTTCACGCAAATTGAAGCATATTTCCGTTTCCGTAGGCTTACTACACAAGAGACTATGTTTTCCTATGTGGCTACTCAGCTCCCTACGGATATTGCCACTGAGGTGATCGACGCCTTAGACCCAATGGTAACAGAATTTCCTTACGACACCCTTAAAGCTGCTGTGTTAAAACGCACGACCGCTTCAGACGAGTCTCGCTTAAAGCAACTCCTATCTGGTGTTGAACTTGGCGACCGCTCCCCATCTCAATTACTGCGACACATGAGAACTTTAGATGGTAGCTACAAAGTTGATGACTCAGTCCTGCGCCAAACTTTGGACTAAATGTCTACCACCTAATAGCGTCCTGGTTTTGTCCGTCCAAGGTGATGATACTTCGCTTGATAAGTTGGCTGAACCAGCTGACAAGGTGCATGAATGCTTTTTCAAGCATCCCATTAATTAGGTCTCGCAGCCTACTAACGCGGTTGAAAGTACATCTGTAATGGATAGGCTGCAGAACCAGATTGAACAGCTAACCGCCCAAGTTTTCGTCGTCACCAAACGGCTTAACCGCCGTCGAAGTGTATCACCTGGCCGTAACACAAGTGCTCTACCCTCCAACCGTGACCAACTGAATCCTTTCTGTTATTTTCACAAACGATTTGGGGATGCTGCACGGAACTGTAGGCCGTGGTGTTCGCACCCTAAATACATTCGCTCACAGGACCAACAGGGAAACTCGCCGGCCAGCCAGTAATGGCGACAGCTGCCGCTGGCCAACACCACGGTCGCCTTCTCCACGTGTTTGACAACTCAACCGGCTACCGTTTTCTCGTCGACACGGGTGCCGAAGTTAGCGTCATACCCGTAGGTACTCACAAACGCCAACTTTCTCCGGGATATGTCACACTCCAGGCGGCTAATGGTACGAAAATTCAGACGTACGGTCAACAACTGTTAACCCTAGATCTGGGATTCCGACGTCGACTACCTTGACTTTTCTTAATCGCCGACGTTCAGAAGCCCATTCTTGGCATCGATTTCTTGACGAAGTTTGGAATCATCGTTGATCTCGGAAACAGGAAACTCCGTGATAGCGTCACCACACTTACTGTCTCCGGCAAAGTCCTCGCCATCGACTCCATTGGCATTCGTTTGGCTCTGCCTTCCGACAATAAGTTTACTGCTCTTCTGCGCAAGTTTCCGTCCATTTATCAACCGATCAGCGACGACTTTCCGCCCAAACACGAAATCTGCCATCACATCGAAACTAAGGGGAAATTTTGTCACCGCCAGACCACGACGTCTTGCTCCCGACAAACTCGTCATTGCCAAATCTGAATTTCAACACATGATGAATTTAAGCATTATTCGTCCATCGAATAGCCCATGGTCATCCACACTTCACATGGTTTCAAAGAAATCCACAGGGGATCGGCGACCATGCGGCGACCATCGCGCTCTAAATAACTCCCCTGTTCCAGACAAATACCCAACTTCCCACGTTCACGACCCTTCCATGAGTCTATACGGGAAACGCCTTTTCTCTAAAATCGATCTAGTCCGCGCGTATTACCAGACTCCGATGGCCTCAGAAGAGCTACCTAAGACCGCAATCACGACGCCATTCGGTCTTTACGAGTTTCTCCGTATGCCACTTGGTCTCCGAAACGCTGTCCAGACTTTTCAGCGATTTATTGACCATGTCCTTCGTGGTCTTGATTTTGTCTTCGCCTATATCGACGACATTTTGGTGGCCAGCGCAACCGAAGAGGAACATCTGTCTCATTTACACCAGGTTTTCCAACGTCTAGCACATTTTGCTGTCACAATATTAGCTATTATACCAGCAACTACATCAGAGACACCTTGTTTAAAGATTAAGTCTAGGGTGTTAGAAAGCCTGGTGTGATCGTGAACTTGTTGGGTCCAGTTATTTGCGTGGACGGTGTCAACGAAACTTCTGTATCTGAGTGGGGCAACCTGGTCGTTCAAGGGGATAAGTGGCATATTGCAATCGCCACCCACTATCTTGTGAGGTGGGGGCATTTGGGAGATTTCAGTGAAAATCTTCGTGAGTTTGTTAATCATTTTGATAGATGTGTGTGGAGGGTTGCATACGCAACCGATAAGGAGGTCAACTTGGCCTCCCGTCGTCTGGATCCAGATGGTTTTCAGGGTCACCTATAGATAACAGTTCGAAATCGGGTGCACCAAAGTCGTTCCGGACATAGATAAGGCAACAGCCACCCCGCTGTTTGTCTCGTCCGTTACCGAATGTGGTGTAGCCAGGGATGCGTAGTAGGCTGTTAGAGGCATTTGAGGGGTGCCCCGTTTCTGTGATGAGAACCAGATGTGGGTATGAGAGTAGGATAAATGGACCAATGAAGTGCATTTTGTGTGTAATAGATCGCGCATTAATAAGCAGCATACTGTATGATGCAACGCAAGGAGAGTTGAAGGAGTTAGATTGTGTGAGGTAAGTTGCACAATAGGGTGCAACTGGCGCCGGGTACATGGAAGTGGTAAGAAATGGTGGAGAGGGTGATATAGGAAGGTGATCAGGAAGTAATTGAAAAGGTAGCTGATGGTAGTCGGCCGCTAATGAGGCTGTGGTAATATTATTGACCGTAGAACCTATCCGAAGGGCTGAAGCCAACCGTGGGGGTTAGTTGCAGTGGGCATATGAGTTGTTGGAGGTCATAGAGAGCTGGCAAGAACGCTTGGTGGAATGGGCGCGGTAAGTCGTGTCCTGCTGCACCCATAAAAATGGGCTGTGGATGGCACGGCTCGGTTGTAGTGCTGGTCATCCGGATATATTTTTTGTTCAGGAGACCGTATGGTCAGGGAGTGCGGGGTAGTGTTGAGGGAGCGGTAGAGATTTTCAGAAGGGTGTCGTCCTTGCGAGGGTGCTTTGTTCCCCACTGTTTCGACAGGTTGTGGGGATTGGTAACGGGATTGTGCACTTGACGTTTGGATGGCATAGCGCTTTTTGTAGGGCCGACTGGGCGACAGCTTACCAGGCGGATAGTTAGTTATTAGGGGAATCACTGCGTTGATGCTGCGCGGGCTGCTCATAGTTCCATTTTGTTGTGGCGACTGGTAGAACGTCCTCGCTTTTTGAAGGCCACGGCATTTGTAATATTTCTGGGGCTTAATAGCGTTGTTGGACGCCTCGAGTAGGTAGGGCTTGCGCAGTGCTTGGGTGGGTTGGGTCAAAACCTGCGTGGAGGGCGGCGTTTGGGGTCGGAACGGTTTCGGCCTCACGCGATCCATTGGTACAGATGTTGATTAATGCTTATCAACTGTCCGTTTATGCCACGAGGACAGTGCTTGGGTACGGTTATCTTTGCTATGGTGATGCATCAGCGGGGAGCTCTTCGTAATACGAGTGCCGTGTTTTGGCTGTTGACCTTTGTTGGTAGGCCGTTGTGTTGCGAGGGTGGTTTCTGCTTTGCACGAGGGGGAGGGAAGGGAGTTGGTCAGCGGGGAGTCTACATTGATAGGCTCGGAATCGGTGTAACTCATGTCTAAGACGTTATGCATTGACTCAGCTTCTTGTATCGTCAGCGGAGGCGAGTCTGGAACGTTGGTGGACTTTTTATTTGTTAGGGCTTTGGGCCTTGAGGAGGTATGTAAGGCTGCCGTGAACGCGTGACGCAGGGGGGTTAGGTCCAGATCCATGTTAGTGCTTGTCGAAGAGCAAGCGATAGCTCTGGCAATCGGCGATGAATCATGAGGCTGTTGTCTCGATTTGGTGTTACTATCCGGTAGAAAAGCTCTTCGCAACGGCGTTAAATCAGGCTTGATAAGAACAGGCCCAATGTTTTCGTTCGTTCGTAAGGTAAATCGCTTTGCTATGAAGCGTGTAGCCAGTTCTTGAGATTTGAAGGCGATAAGGATAGGGCAGTAGCGACTGATCTTCGAATTTCTGAGCCGCTTACTCATGCACATGTCAGGAGGGATGTTACACATGAAGGTAAGTAGGCGGGTGACGCTCCAAAGGAAGTTTGTCAGGAACGTTGAATACGATCACGTTTCAGACACGGCGGGTGCGCTCGTTTATCTCAGTAGTGATGGCAGTAAGAAGGGCGCCGGCATCGTTGAGCTCATCAGCGTTGCCATTTTTCCTTATTCCTGCGAGTTGGGCCAATGGCATAAGTTTTGCTAGCTCTGTTTTGGTAACGGCCATTTCCGTTTTAAGAGCAGGCATTGCAGTTGAGTGTGCACTGATTCCGTTAAGTGCATCTTTCAGTGGGTCTGTAAGAAGGACGCTGCAGGGGCGCAGTTTATTCCGGTTGTCTGTTTCAGCAGGACGTTTGGTTGCCTTAACCGCGTTTGCGGTGAGGCAGAGCTGTGATCGACAAAAACTGCTGTATTCCAATGAGTACTTCTCCGTCTGCCCCGGATTTTGGCTCGGGCGGCTTTACCTTTTATTCCATTTTGTTAGTCATTACGGAATAGCACAGCTTCATAATTCGGGTTCCAGGAACACTGTTTTGCTGTATATAGGATCTAAGAACCTTAAAGTATAGCATGTCAAAATGTCCAGACAACGCGCTTAGCTACTTTAATGAATAGTGGCTATATGTCATAATAAGCAACAAATAGTCGAAAACGCACAGTCTCTAACTTTGTGTGGTCAAGGTCAAGGTCGGTTCACTTCCGTTCACTTCCAGACCACCAAGTGGTTCTCTACCTCGGAGAAATGGGTAAGTGAGGGACCAACCGAGTAAAGCTTGCAAAGAGCATTCATGAAACCAAGCTGTGTAAGTTCTACGTCTCCGATTTACACTTGCGGCAAAGTGCTGTACAATATGCGACAAAAGATGTGCTGCAAATGTCTTTTGCTTATGCAACAGGAAGCAAAATGTTTATACGCATATTACTGTCATATTCCTAGAGCTAAAGTGAATGGCTTCAGAAAGCAATCCACGGAGTAGTGCTTTACGGTGATGAGACTAATAAATAAATAGTTTATTCTCGAATTTGTCTTGACGCACCAAACTAGGCATGATCAACATTTACATGCATTTATGCATCGCAATAAACACGTTGCTATGTATGTAATCGGTAGTAACCCGAAACTTGTACATGCTGCGAAAATTGTGAACGTAAACTAGAGGAATAAAGCCGTCAATGAATGACGATACTTTGGGTTCTAGCGTGCGTAGTGCAACCAGTCAGGACACTATTCGTGTAGTGAAAACGATACATGTAGGCAGGGAGTATCTAACTCTTGAACGTGTCAAGAAAATATTGATTTATGATTCTAATCGACTTGCCGGTAAGTAGTCGTGAGCAGTGACTTTATTCGGTAGCGTGTCACATCCGCCACGTAGCAGTGTTATTAGACGGGCATTTGTGGCTTTTTATAGGGAGAACGCTTGCCAGGCGAACACCCACCACATCCTGGAACACTGTCAGAAATCCGTATGTACATTAATGTACAACTGGCAGAGCAGCATGCCGACTGACTTCACACTCGGTTACCCGCAGTCAAAAGACTTCCAAGTTCCTCTGTTGGTTGATAATATTTCTTGGTTAGGGCCACCATAATTGCTGAGGTCAATCGAGGATGGAAAGTATACGAAGAGTCGTCATTGTGAGTGTCCAGGGGAGCAAAAGGTCGGTTGGTTGTGTCTGGATTTTTCAGGTTTATGTACGCTTTTCAGGAACGCGAAGGCAACGTGTCTAGCTATCATTACTGCACAACGGTTGTGGTACTGAGTGCAGTTGTGTCCGTTTGTTGTACAGCCGTGTTCTTTGAAAGCCCTTATGGGTTATGTCCTGTCCCGGGCAAAAACGGTTTATCGGTCCAACCCCAGATCCTTAAGAATTCCAGACCTCGGAGAAAAGGGAAGTTGAGAGATAACCAAGGCCGAAAAGAACCGGAGTAGAAACAAACATTATTAAAGTCCTACGTCATAGCGTTTGGAGTGGAGACAAAATGGTGTACAATGTGGAACATGGATTGTGCTGAGGTGTCTTTTGAACTTACTACAAAAGCAATGGCCGTGTGGATTGATTGCCACCACCTGCATGGAATAAAGAGCGTTGCGCCATTAAGCAAACCACGCGGTATCGGTTTGGTATGAGCAACTATTGCGTGGGAAGACAGGAGGCAGAATTCATAGACCGGCGGCTTTTGAATGGTAGATGAAGAGGTGGTAGTCAGCATACTTCGATTGGGAGCTCAAGATACGTAAGTGAAAGTATAACTAGCCTGCGACGAAACAGCTTCAAAAGTCATTTGGTGGTGCAGCAGCGGATAAATAGCACTTAAACGCGGACTAAAAATGTTCGGGAGAGCAAGACAGAAAGACGACATGAGGGTACTAAGAGAATAGTACTATGGCCGACTGAGATGGAAGAAGCCTGTGAGAGAGTTTACCTCCTACGAAAGTAAGTGCGCAACCTTTGCAGCAAAACGGGAGCAGAACACATACAAATGATTGGTTAAGAAACGAATGTACTGGCTAGGTGAGAAAGGGTTGACCGATAGAAGTGAAGTGATGAAGATCAGTTAAAGGAAAGCGAACGTGCGGAACAAATGTATACGTAGCGTCGCGCAGAGAAAAGAGTCCTTCTAGGGTGCTAAGTAAATGGTGCTAGAAAATTCTGATCAAGGAGAAACCGGTGTGACTGTTAGACTCATACATGAGTAGGTGTTGCAAACATAGCAGCGAGTAAGTGCTAAGTAAACACCTAGAAATGAGAAACTAACGGGCGTCTGTGTGCTGACCACCTGAAAGGAGTGATGAACTAAAAATATAAGGAAGGTTGATTGACGGAAGGGCAGCGAATAACGGGAATGCAAGCGTATATTAAGGTTGCTGAGGATAGCAGCACATGAGGCCTAACTGCAGCAGCTAGGGTGTTAAGCTAATAGTACCTAGCTGGATAAAGCCAGGGAATGCTAACCGGAGAGCTGGGGGGTTGCAGATAAAAATGTCTAAGACATTACGGTAAGAAAGGGATAAATGAATATCTAGAGATGTGGGGTAAAATAGCAGTTTGCGCTAAAAACATGGATTTGCTTGCATGACAGAATAAAGCATATTGGGGTTCCATGATGGAGAAACAGCGAACGAGAGGAGCGCAAGCACACAAGACGGCTGCTAAATAATTCAGAGCATGAGATCATAAGCTGCAGTGACGCGCAGGTAGGAAAATCATGCTGGGGTGCTAATGGAACCTAACTAAGGAAGCCTGAGCTGGGAGAAGCCAGGGAGAGAGCTGAACTACAATTAATTAGGTGTCGCAGACAAGTATATGACAGCTGAGCATCTAGCAAGGAGCAGCTGTGCACTGACCGAATGTGATAAGGAAGGACGCCAGAATTGAGCTACAATAGTTGAATGAGGAAAGGAGAGCAGGCAGGAAGAATGCAAGCATACCTTTTGTTTACTGTAGGAGTCACGTCATTTATGGCTGGAGCACGACAGTGCGTAGGTGCAAAATTCTTGCTAGGGTGCTGGGACGATACTTCTTTGGATAGAGCCAGGGTAAGTTAGTCCCAGAGCTAGTCGCTTGCAGGTAGAAATGTCCAAGACGTTACAACGATTAAGAGGTTTGAGAACGTCTAGAATAGAGAGGCTAAGGCGCAGCTGTGCGCCCTACTTGATGAGTTAGGAAGGAGTGCTAGGAGAAAGCTAAAATGGTTACATGAGGGAAGGATATTAAACAGGCAGAATGCATACATGCATTAATTTTACTGAGGACGTCGCAGCATATGAGTCGGAGGCGCGCGGATGCTGGGTCCTGTTAGGGTGCTGAGATATTAGAGCCTTGGTATATTGAGCCGGAAAATGCCAGTGAAACATCTGGGCTCCTAACTAAGCAGGTACCAAAGACGGTGCAGGGAAAAACGGCTAAATAAACGTTTAGAAGAAAGAGGCTAAGAAGCAACTGTGCGTAGAGCACATGAGTTATGTTTGGTCCACAGCTGAGAACTGAGAAAGGTTTCGTGAACAAGCACAGCGAACGAAGGAAACGCAAGCATAAAATATGGCTGTTAAATTGTTCAGCGCATAAGAGGATAAGACGCAGCGACGCGCAGATAATCAAACCAGGCTAGGGTGCTAATGGAATATAACTAAGGCAATCTTAGCCTGGAGAAGTCAGTGTGAGAGCTGAAGCACAACTGATTAGGTGTCGCAGATGAGTAAGTGACAGCTGAACATCTAGCAGGGAAGCATGAGCCGAGAAAAGCCGGTGAAAGAGTTGGATTACAGTATAAGTAGGTGCCATCTACGTTGCGAGTAATAAATAATAAACGTCTAGAAAGCAGCGGCTGAACGCAGACTATTGAGTTATCTGTGCTAGACAGAAGAGAGCTAAGAATGGGTTCATGATGAAGGGACAGCAAACGGGAGAAGCCAGTCTAGGAATATATCTATTTAGATATTTTTAGCAGCGTAGCTGTCAGCCTAATTCGGTACAGAGCGCTGAATAAGTGAATATACGCGTAGTGCAAGGAGTCAGAGGCAAAAGGAAGTTCACATTCGCTAACGCGGCAGAAAGATAGGACTCAAGCGCGGAATGAAGCTGTTAAAAGTAGCTAGAAATTTCGTGGCGAGACCCAGTGGTGCATACGAGTGGTTCTAAAGGATTGGTTTAAGGGTTGAATAATGTAGAGGGTGCTTTGGCTTATTTTCTTGTCCTGCTTTCATGAGTGGAGAGAGACACTCTTAAACGATGTGTCTATTAAGCAGCTGAGTTATGTGATGCATAGACGGTGGCAGATGCTATAGGCATACACGCAAGAAAACAAGTTTAAGCAGGCTCAAATAAGAAGTAGAGGTGCGGGAGGTCCATCTGGTTTCGTTGTCCCTAGCCAAGGCTGCGAAAGCACGACTGAGTGGAGGTTGTAAAGAGAAAAGCAAAGCTGGGCACCATGGCCTCACCCATTAAGCTTGCTTGTGGTAATTATAAAATAAAGCTGAACTACCGATGCCGAAAAGCATGGGAATCGTCCAAGGGTTGCAAAGTAAGCTGAGACAGCAGCGCCTCACTGGCAGCGTTATATGGTGGACGGTTAAGTCATATGGACAGCAGAAAATTTTGAGGCCATTAGCCGGGTTAATTGCGAAGTAAAAGACGCTCGCTATCGTGAGATGAGGGCATGGCCTAATGCGCACACAAAGGTAAGAGTAAGATTGATAAGGGAAAGGAATAAATACAACAGCTGCGGCAAAAGTAGGGTTGCGGAGCTAGATCAGGAATGGACCTGTGTTTGGATATTCACAACTCTTGGGGCCTTTACGTTGCTAGTGGGAGTGTCTAGGTGCCACATTCTCCGAGCACGACGATCCAATGCTTAGGACGTACGGCACACCTAAGTTAAGTGCATAATTTTCAGTAATGGGGCGTTCAGGCTACAGTATGCAGGCGCCACTTTTCAACATCATTTCGCAATATCAGTTTGCATCCACGTACTATGATCCGTTGCGTGTCGTCCATATGCCGGCCCCTGGACTAATGGCGACAAGGTCGCCATGTAAGCCAACGGGGCGGGTTCGCGCCTACGTAGGGGCAGAATGACACCCGCAGTATCCCTCGCCCGCGTGCTACTGGTGGTGGTTGCGCGGCCGCGAAGCGTCGGTGCTGCGTACCGGCGTACTGCTGATGCCTGCTGTCGTCCGTGTTACCTCCGGTACATAAATGCATAGTTTATGCTCATTTTCCTCGAGGCACAACAAAGCAGACATGATTAAGAATTCACAGGTGATTATTTCGCAAAATGCAGGTTGCGAGGTGTGAAATGCGCTAATCGCACAATATATATAGAAGGTAGATATAGAAGGTACAAATCATTATTACCTCCGGAACGTCACCTAAATAGCTGCATGCTGTACAAATGATAAACATACTTGCGATGCCATGGCGCTTTGCTACCACCACCTCGCCAGTGGATAATTTAACCTGAAAGCGTTTTGATCCGTATCCTTTATGAGCCTGAACAACTAGGACCAAATCCTTATGACTTCCGGCAGAGCTGAACAACAATGTCATCTACCTGCATGTGTTCAACTTACTTGTGATTCCATGGCTTTATGCTTCGTCCACCTCACCAGTGGATTACTACTTCTGATACTTCACCCACCTCGCCAGTGTAGCATAATGCTTTTATACCTTCCGCATGTTTTTGTCTGTGGTCTTTACTACTAGGCTTGGCCATAGCTGATTCCAAAGACCACAGCAAGCTCCTCGGCCGTTCGAAACATCCTCTCCATGCAAGCGTCCCAAATAGCTGTGATGGTTACCTCTCGTGGACCTACCAGCGGCACGTACCTGGCCCGTGAGTTATCGGCTCAGACAAAGATGCCGCTTATGATTTGCGTTCCATACTTACCTGAATAAAGCAGCACCGCAGTTTACACAGGGTATCTCCGAACAATACCGCTGTCCACAACCGTTCCTGCTGAACCATGACTAAGCCTTCCGCCGAGCCAACAGAAAACCGGGCGTCCAATGACCGCGATTAGCTGCTCGAAAAATCGGTCCTACAAAAGCGTTAAATTATCTCAATTTTATGTACATTGTGAGCAACGACAGGGTTCCAGGCGTGGTGGGTTATCGCTTGACAAGCGTTTTCCCTATAAAAGGCCACAAATATTTGCGTAACGACGCTGCGGCGTGGCGGATGTGACTCGCCACCGAAATAAAGCCACTGCCTACTGCTTTACACGAAAAATGATCTTAATACCCCATATTTGCGAGTAAGTCGTTATCAAACACTATCGGACTCCTACGTCTATCGAAAAACAGGGCTAAATCTCCGGAACCATTCGAACCCGCACCCAGCATTTCCATAACAGAAACACTTAGTGGTCGTATAGTGCTTCGGCGCCAACGTTCTCCTTGACACCGATGATCAAGCTTTTCATCTCTGCATTATTACTATGCAAAATTGTGTGCAATTTTCAAACCATGTATTTTGCCAACACGTATTTCTGTCGTGTGGTATACACCAACTTTTCGTGTTTCCATGGCTCTCTCAACCACTTGATCACGCCTGTACTGGTGTGTCTCGTTTCGTCCAGAATATAATTATTTATTAATTTATGAAATGGCTGAGGAATTGGTCAGTAACACAATCGTTAAGGAGGTGCCGTTAGGCTGGGTACAAGAAGGTGTGTTGTAGAGATCCGCAGTACCAGAGCATTATATAGAGTGGGGATGGAAGTTACAGCCGGGGTAGGGTCTTTTAAGTGTAAGTCCTGAATAATATTGAAATGTAGTGAATTGTCGCTCTGATTAATTGGCCGGTGTGAATTTGTGGGTTATGCCTTTATTCAGTAGCGTATCACCGCCAACAAGTCGCGGTATTGATACACGGACAGTTGGGACGTTTTGTAAAGAGGACGTTTACCAGACGGAAATCTACCACCACCTAGAACAGCGCCGTTTTTAATTTTGAATAATAACGTCTAACTGGCAATATAGGTTACAGACCGATTGTTCTCTCGATTAAAAGCAGTCATACGAGCCATAAATTTCTGCGTTGACTAGCCGAATTGCACAGTCTATGCAAGCCACTAGTCGTTGGATCCGGTCAAAAACAAAGTGAGCTGGAACGTCCAATAAAGAACTGTGCAGGCGAGTAAGTTTTCCATAGTATAAGAGTTTGGTTTTACTGTGGTGCTAGACTGGACCTGGCAAGAAGAGTTCGTGTTCAGGTACCTACACTAAAAGTGTCAGGTGGTGAGTGCCTAATGATGCCTGTCTACTAGCGTTAATAAAAGTAATAGGCACATGGATAAAACTCAACCTAAGTATATGAAGTCAAGGTAGGATAAAGGGAAAGCAGATCGTCTGATTTTTAGACCCATAACTTCTAAAGTGGTCTCTTCATCAACAAGAAGGAATTAACATACAATACCTTGTGTCAAGCATACCGATTATAGCTGGAAACGGCGGAGTAAAGTAGCTAGTACACAGGTGTAATGAAAACGCATAAATTAAAGCCAATTTGCGGCTCACAGCTACGAACGTGCATAGTGATACTTCTGATGCTGGTATTAAGACGAGGTTTTGGACACTAGTAATGCTAACCTTAAGTGTATCGGCAGCAACAATAGGTTTTCACATCTTATACAATGCTTAGGTCTGGTAGGATGCTTCTACCAGGCGTACTTTAAAGATTTAAGCATTTGGAAATGGACAAATTGTAAAGCTAAAGAGGCGAAATAAAGGTGTAGATAGGATGTAAAGATACTGAATACTGTTTCAAAGCAGCGAGTAGAGTTTTCTCTGTGTAGCTGCATCTTTCGCCGCTCTTGGACATATACTCATTATGTTCTGTTCAGCTCCGTATATTTTGCGTCTGTAAAGCGTTTGTCATGGTGTTTCTTAACTTCCGACACTGAGTTTGCCTCTACTATATGCTTCGGTAAGTCATTCCAGACATTCACCACTTTGCGTTTGGAACCGTTGGTGAGCGACCCGCTTCAATTCCGGTACGATAAGTTTATACCGGTGTCCTCGCGTGCAGCTTGGTGTGCGCAGATGAAGCAGTTGTCTCACCATGGTGTAATCACTCAGATGTAATATCCGGTGCGTCATGATGAGGTCAAACTTCATTCGACGATAAGCTAGGGTGTACAGCCCTAGTTTCTTACATCGGTCTTTGTATGGCACGCCTCGTAAGTTGGGAATCAGCCTGGTTGCTACATGGTGCACTCGCTCAAGCTTTTCTACCTCAACCCGGGTGCTGGGACAATGGGCGGGAGATCCGTACTCTAGCATTGGTCGTATTATCGCGACGAAGAGGCGAGTGGCCATTTCTTCGGACCAGGTGCTGAAGCTGCGCCTGAGGGCCCAAAGCATCCGAAGGCTCTTTTGGTACAGCCTGTTTGTGTTGCCAATGGATTTTAGGTCGCAGCGTGAGAGTACACCGAGGTCGCGCACGAAAGGCGAGGGATGCAACGGTTGACCAGCCACTATGTAGGTTCGGCTGTGCTCACAGTTACTTAACCTCATGAATTGCGACTTGGCAGGGTTGATCAGAAGGTTGACCTATGCAGACCACGTGGAGAGGCAGTCGAGGTCCTGCTGAAGTTAATCACAATCATTGTGTGTGCGGATTACTCTCCACACCACCAAGTCATCTGCGAACAGCGCACTAGGTGATTGGAGTAGCCGTGGCACATCGCTTACATGGATCAGGAACAATATCGGTCCCAGTACAGTGCCTTGGGGCACGCCGCTGCTCGATGGGTGCAAGTCGGTTAGACTGTTGTCCACCTGGACCCTCCACTTTCGATCAACAAGGCAATTCCTGATCCATTGGTGCAGCGAACCACCAACACCGCACTTCCTCAGCCTGTCGAGGAGCACTGCATGGTTAACCTGGTCAAGAGCCGTACTAAAGTCAAGGTAAATGATGTCGACTGATTGGATTTGGTTTAGCGCTTGTAACCATTCGTGCCTCGTCAACAGTAGGTTGGTGATGCACCGGCGACCTTTCATGAAACCATGCTGTGCGGAGGTCAATAGGCTTTTCGACTCGAGAAGCTGCAGAAGGCTCTTCTTCACGATCTTCTCGAGCGTCTGCCAAAATGTGGTCAGGCGGATCGGCCGGTAGTTATCTACTTTGCTTGGGTTACCGCCTTTAGGTACGGGTTTTACTACTGTGCATTTCCAGTCGTCCGGCAACAGTCCAGTGGATAGTGACCGGTTAGAGAGTTCAGATACGGAAGGCGCGATGATGGCCGATAGGGACTTGAGGATCAGTGAGTGTATACAATCTGGCCCAGCAGGCTTCGTCATTTCAAGGTTTGCTAGAATCTTGCATGCATCCTCAATATTGCAGTCCAGGCTGTTAAGTTCGGCTGGAGCGGTACTCTTCGAACGCGTTACAGACACCTGGTCACTTGCAAATACGGAGGCGAAGTGCGCCGTCAATGCGGACGCACGACCTGCACTCGTAGTTAGGGGCTGTCCATCTGAGCCTGTTAACACTTGGACATTGGCTACTGGCCTCAGGCGCCTCTACAGTATGCGAAGTTCCTTTTGGGAGCAGCTTTTGCTGCGGTGGCAAGCCCCTCTTCGAAGTTTTTGTGTTTTCTTGTTTTTGCGTGGTTGCAGCGATGTTGTTGTACCTTGTACGCCTTGAAGTCCGCATCAGAGCCAGACAACACGAATTTGTTCCATAGCGTGCGTCGTCATCGGGCCAGTTTTTGTACTTTTTGTCGAACCAATGTGGTTTGACTGGCCCAACTTTCTGAAATGTGAGGGGTACAAATCGGGTGCACAACGATTTCACTCCCTCTTTAATGATAGTCCAACAGGTTTCAATAGAGGAATACTGTGGTAAAGATCAGTCCATCTGGCTCACTGCTCGAATGAGGCCACTAAAGTCCGACTTCCAATAGTTGAAGGCTGACTCCAGTGGGTGAGAATACGGCGGCGGTAGTTCCATGCTGCCTATGATCATCAAGTGGTCGCTCTCCCAGAGGCTCTAAGACTTAAATTTTATGCATACGATGCTCACAGCTAGTCAAAATCAGGTCTCAACATGATGGAGTCGCGCGCGCAGTAATGCTTGTCGGTTGGTTGATGTGCTGTGTGGCCCCCGTTTCAAATATCAACTCCGTAGACTTCCTCCCGACTTCACAGTGGCCGGGGAGAAGTTCAGCCTCAGGACACTGTATTCGAGGCAAGTTGAAATCGCCCATGAATAGGAACCTCTGACTATTCATGTGGTTGCGGACATGCGGCAACCAGTCCAAACAGCGGCGCAGTGGACTAAGATATACCACGCCTACGAGCATCTCGCAGCTTCTGAGTTGAATCGAATACCATAACTGCCCACATAGACCATCAGCGCTTCGGTAGGCGCTCACTAGTCTCCACACAACGAAGAATTTATGTAAAGTGGAACGCCACCGGGATCATTAGATGGGCTATCACAGCGGAGGCATGATTAGCCGGTGATTTTCACTTCTTGGGCGGTTACCTCGGAGTATAACAATTGTTTAGCAACGCCTAATACGTCTGGTCGCTGAGAGCTCACAAAATCGTACAGCACATCGCGCTTGTTCATCAGACTGTATACGTTAGTGAAGGTTATGCGCAGACTGCGGTAGGAACTGCTGGGCGTGCTTGAAGCATCAGAAATCGGTTGCTCCGGATTCATGGAGGAATCCGGGCAAATACCCGAAAATTTACAATACGGGGATTTGTTACTCCGCCCTCCGTGCGTCGTTTGACTTCAAGCATAGCTGTCTAGAGTTCCTCTCTGTCTTCCGGGTCTAAGTCAGCGCGCACTTGGATCTTTAGACCCTTCAGCCTATTAAGACGGGACACTGGTAACTTGGGACTTGCCTCTTCGCCGAAAGTCACCCTCATAGGTCGAATTTAGCCCTCCATCCCCTTTCCTAGACGGGCGATCTATTGCACTTTGAGCCCGTTTTCATTTACGTCGAGCAGTCTACAAATCAAATATTGCAACAACACAACGTCATGTTCATAGCGCACCTGAGGATTGGAATCACCTGATTCAGGTGCGTGAAGAACCGTGAGGCTACGGCGCCTCAGGTCGCTAGACATTGCTCTAGGTTTCTTTGGTGTGTGCACTTTCCATTCGTTATCCTCAATTTGCTTATTGCAAATTGGAGCTTTACTGTCAACAGAACACATTGTAGGCCTTGAGGGAGAGCCTGACGGAACGTTGGTAACTCGCTTCCGGGATGGATGTGATGTTGCACTAAGCGCTGGCTGCTTCCTTGACTGGGGTGTAGTACAAGTTGAGCTAGGCATGTTGGACCACTTCGTTGTACTGATCCGCTTGCTAGACATGTCGGTTCTATTCTGCCCAAGTTTAGGTTGGCATTGTTTTCAAATAGTTTTCAAAAATTCGTTCTGAATCCCGTTAATTACTCGGAATTGGTCTACAGTCAGACTAACGCACGAAGTGTGCAGCTTTACACTGCAGAGACTGTATGTAATCTCATTTGATCGATGCCCAATGACTTTGAAGCAAATACCACAAGGTGACTGCTTCGCCATTTCAAAAAGAGGTACCGATCGATACAAGAAAATAAGTGTAATGAAAGGGTACAGAAGTTATGCTAAACTAGTACAGGTAGTTATGCCGTAAAACGCCAAACGACTAATTAGAGTGAACTATGCTAACTAGAGGACAAAATTGCTATAACAATGAAAAGAACAAGATAAACTGGACTTTACAGGACACGAGCAAGGTACCACCAGGATCGACGAGAAGCTAGGCAGGCAAAAACGAAAAGCTACTGCAAAAAGTGTTCCAAATATATCACTGGATAATTTAGAATCACATGTTCTAGAGAATTATACAATTTATGACAACAAATATCGATTTGCGACACAATAAACTTGAACAAACTGGCCTGGGAGTTTAGCGACTTATTTCAAACCGGACGCTGCGGCATTGATTGAAGTTTTGGTGCTCGGATGGCTTCGTTATTGCCCTGCAGTTTCCTATATGAGGAACACCTACCGATATGCGAACCTGCCATTCTGTACGCTTGGCTGTACATGTTGTTAAACATTTTAAATACGGGCCAATTGACCATTGAAAAAGTGAAGCCGGAAGGTAATAGATACCAGTTGGTCCATAAGCCTTTGGGCCAACGCGTCAGTGTGGGAACGGAAGCAAGTCAGTAACTAATCAGGGATGGCTACATACCTTTTGCACGCCGAATTCTAAGCTTAGCACCTGCAAGATGCATGCGGCTGATCCGACTGAGACCACCCGGGTGTTGTGATTGCGGCAACGTGTACCATAAAACATAGGGGTCAATGATGGAGACTGCATGGGGTTAGGCTACCGATTATACCTTAGAGGATACGCTGGTGGTGGCGTCTACTCTTCCAATCGTGCAGTCATAAAGCGGAACTGTCCTTAGGAGAACACAAGCAGGTCAAGTGGTGATCGTTAAGGACAAAAGTCATCTTGTACTCGGATTTCTATGCTTAAAATCTAGAAAAAGAGTGCTTTTTATCAGTTTATCCAGCATTGACGAGATAATGGTAGTGTGGTTAATAAGGCTTTAGTTACCAACTTCCTGTAGGCTTCCACTCTTAAGCCGTGGCAAAATGCTGGGTTTCCAACCGGTCGGTTGTTTGGCGTTCTACTTTGATAAGGTAGATTTTCAAGAGAAGAATAAGATGTCTTCCCCACCAACCTTAAGTAAACTGGGCGGTATTCTGTCTGGACGAGGGTTTGATTAGGGCTTAATTGTTGAAGCCGTTGAACGGTCACTATTTATGTAAAAATGTGCAGAGGACAGGTACTGACTACCAAGCACCTGCAGGGTTTGAAAAGTTGAACCACTTTTGGAAACTGCGATTCTATAAATTGCTTAGCCGACCGATGCCCAGAATCGGATATAAAGCATTCATCCCTATTCCTTGAGCTGATTAGTACAGCAAAGTTGCACCATTTAGCGATGTGTATCAGCGGTTTACTATGACTGCGTCTGTTTCTTTTGGGTGGTCAGTATGTCGCTTTAAGTAAACCAAGCAACGCACTAAACTTTGGCCATTACCCGGAAAATCCCGGCCGACTGACACGCTCGTTGGTGGATGCCGAGAGTAAATAGTAGGCCAAGGTTATGTTTCGCACTGGTTGGAGCAAATACATGTTGCGTCCAGCCGCCTTAATTGTTACACGCTAGTAGGCCTGCATACTTTGTTGTTGCGGGGGAACCAGTTTAACTCGGGCAGTTTAAAATCGCCTGCGACCAGTATACTTCCCACAGAAGGTTTACTGCCTGCAAAAGTATTCAGAAGTGTGTTGGCACCCTTAGTTTAAGTATCAGGTGGACTTTAAACACCCTTAACTGGTACCGTTGATTACAGGATGGCAACCGTTATCCATACTGTCTTCATCGCCTCAGCTGCCTTCATGATTTTTGACATTTTTGCTGGGTAAGTTTAACATAAATGGCGCAGCCCCCTCGTTTATGCATACAAGATTGCATAAACAGCTGATAGTCAGGAAGTGAGTAAACCTTCCCTAAAACCTAAGGAGACGACCATGTTTCCGTGATAAAAATTGCATCAGAGTCGGCGAGGACAGACAGCGAACCCAGGATATGCTTTTCATTGTTTAGGGATCCAGCATTTATAAGCAAAAGTGAGGAAGAACACTGCGGTCTACTAGCTTTGCTGATAACGAAATGAAGCGGTTGTTAGGCACTTCGATATCTGAAGTAGTTATGGGAAGCAAGTGAGAAGACATTGCAGTAAGTAGTTGGGCGAGGAGGTGTTTAGTCCTGGGATGAAACAGTCGCGGCTCATCCCCACTTGGTCTAAAAATGCGCAGGTTGCGGGGTAGGAAGCAGTGCATTATTTGGTTAATGTACCTAAACCGGCTGCATAAGTCTACAGGATGCGGCAGGTGCGCAGCAACCTCGACGCGCCTGAAGTTGAGCGGAGCGTTGTAGGTTTGCCAAACGTAGTGCTCGTCATAGGGGAATTGGTTGCGGTGGTGGTACGCCGTGCCGTCTCACTATCACCTGGGGTTTGATTCGGTAGAGTCTGTGTTGGTGGTCCGCAGTACGATTGTCTTAACTTGAAATCACTGCGGAGTTGTTCGCAATTCAATATTATGGTGGCAAGATCCTATTCTCCTCCGTTCGCAATTTGGTTAAGGCTAAGAATTCGCTGATCCCTTCGGCAATCCTTTCAATTTGTACTGAGTTATCGGCAATACCGTTAACTTCAACGTTCGGGCCCTTAAACTTGCCCGTCGATATGCCATCCGGAGCATTAAATGCAAGTGCGCTGAACTCCACCTTGTCACAATCAGGTTGTGGCGACGGTTTGTTTGCGGATCTTGGTATATTTAAGGCATATGTAGGCAACATAATCATCGTAGGTAAGTGGCTAGATGCGTTTCCTCTTCAAGCCCGTTTATCACTAAGAGCTTTCGTACTTTTAGACACGGGTTATCCAAGAGGTTTTATATTGCCCGTTGTTTTCTGCTGGTTGCACTGAGCTCTTATTGACTGAAACCTGTCTTGATGTTAGGATTTGTCGCATCCCGTGTTACGCTTCTTATCAGCGGCCATAACGGTAAGGTGGTTTAGCAAGACCGCATTGCGAATTTGTCCCCGGTAAGCCATGAGAATACGCAATAGTGCCTCATCTTTTTAGTACTTTTGATGGTAGCCACAAACTTGATTACACGCCTAATCAGTCGGTGAAACTGCGGTGCATTCTCTACATTGCAATTAACCGCGATGATTGCACGCCTTACTGCGTCCACCGATATGTCGTCTGGAACGGCGAACACCAGTGCGCTGCACAAGCCATTCCCGCACGCAGCATTATGTGGTGCTAGGGCCTCCACTTTTTATTTTCAAAGTTGGTGTCTTTGACCCAGCCGCACAGGTGCACTTGGTGGTGTGATCCATGCACGTGATCTTTTGGCTCTAGGCGCCGGCGGCGCTGTTCTCAGAGTGTAGGTTAACTTGGGCTTCCTTCGATCGTCGTAGGATTTTCCTAACATGTTCGAGCTAACTGGGCTATCTAAAGGTAGCCTTGGGGTTCCGTTAAGCATTGCCATTTCCTGCATTGGCGGTCGAGTTGCAGCCGCAGTCGAACACTGAGAATTAACTGAGGCGTCTGCTATATTGTCCTCGGATTTGCCGGTTTGACCTATGTATGCTGTGGATTTATAAAAAGTACTAATCCCAGGGTTTGCAGCTTTATCGAAGGAATCAAGCAATCTACTGTCCATACTAGACGAAATGTTAAGATCCACGGTAGGTGAGCCAATTAGGTTTAAATGCGCAGTACCGCTGTCGCAATTCGCCTGAACAGATATGGTCTGCGCGGAACTTGCTTAGAATATCGGTAAGTCGTTGCAAAGCAGTTCTTGTTGGTACTAACTAAATCAAAGAACGTCTTGCAGGTTCTACTTTTGCTTTGATAAGAGCTAAACTTGAGAGCCGATCTCACATTGTCAAACGTGAATTGTTCTTAGCCTTGTAAAACTCAGGGTGTTTGTGTTCCAAACCACACACCTTCAACCGTATTTATACTAATATTGTGCAGTTTTAGTCGGTTTTGTACATTTGCACTACTAGTTTAGTAAGCCACGTTAGCCGATTCATCACTTCGGTGCCAATCGTGTTAAGGAACCCCACAGTCAACCCCGCCTGCTTAACTTTCATACACACCCTGGGTGGAATCATAATCCCCATGGCTGCTAGTCTCTCAGTAAAATGTTCCATTGTGTTGAAGATCATTTTTCTGTTCACTACGGCATTTTGAATTTAGGCTATTTGGGAACTCAGAGAAAAGCTTTCTGTTTTGTTAAAGGTGCATAGTGTATTGGTGTCAGGTTTTTCATTGCTGCTAGTTATAGATTGGACCAAGGTACGCCTTACTGCTCCCATAACTTTTATGGTTATATTAAGACGACATTTTGGACAATGTCCAAATGAAGAGTGCCAGGAAAAAATACAACGCAGCAAAACTGTAAGAGAAACGAAAAAATAATAAGTGAAACTCTAGAGTCAACAACGCCTTATATCCTGAACAAACTAGGAGTGAGAAGAAACAAAGCTCCTTACTGGGAAAAATAGTATAAGGCTGACATCCTGCTGATCAACATAAAGTTAATTTCCACCGCGTTTCTGTACATGCTTTTATCTCTTTTCCACACATTAATTTCATCACCTTAACGCACTATTCCTTAGATTGCTTTCTGGAACCATGCACGTAAACTCTAGGAATATGACAGCAATCTGCTCATAAGGCTATTGCCTCTTTTTGCGTGAGCAAAAGACCTTTGCAGCACTTTTTTATCGCATATTGTACATCACTTTGCTGCAACTGTAACTCGGAAACGTAGGATTTACACAGCTTGGTTTCATGACTGCTCCGGGCGAGCTTCACTCGGTTGGTCCCCAACTTACGCTTTTCACCGAGGTCTGAAACTCATTGAGGATCCAATAGTGGACTGAGGCAACGCACTTTTGCTTAACTTAGGAAGAAGGCAGCAATCAAGTCTTTCATAGACAACGGATTTGCAGCAAATCCCTACAAGTTAAATCACTACCATGACAGATGTCGAGTGTCAAAAGCTGGACCCTGAAATTTCCAAATTCGGAAAGTTATACAAAAGCAGCAAAGAACAGGCACCAGGTAGCTTGAAATTTCTACTCAGTTGCACAACTATTCTACCGACTCTTCATGATTATTCCATCCTCGATTGGCATCAACGAATTTGGCGGGGATTGAAAATGCTAGTTGGTTAGCCAACATAGGTAACTGGGAGCCAGTTGACTGCGAACAACCGAGTGATCAATCTGCCGATATTATGCTTTGCCAATTGCACCGTACTACTCCAAAGTATCGAGAACAGGGTTCGAGGACGTGGTAGGGGTTTTTTCTGGCAAGCCTTCCCCCTATCAAAGGCCACAATGTCCTTTTTACAACCCTGTGACATGACGGATGTGGCACTCCAATGCTTAAATTCAGTGCCTACAAGCACAAACTGGGAAGTTGACTGGTGTCGGGTTTTGCTATTTTCACGAGTTGTGTAAGTGATACATGTACCTCTGTTTGCACATACCGACACCACTGTGCTTACTGCGCTTTTACCGCTTACTCTACGCACACACGAACTCAAATTATCGGCACCTCACTGCAGATTTTGTTCCTTATTAGTAGTAAACCATTTATCCACCATGTACAAGTTGCGGCCACAGCCGCCTACATGCATATTAGCTGGGCTGTTGAGAAACATAATTGCTTGTATCTTATAATCGTTCCTTATATGGTGTCTCCGATGAATTGGATAATAACCTATCTATGCAGCTATACGTGGACAATGCAGACTGTGTGTAAAGACAAGACCTGGAAGTCGTGGAATAGTTCCTGGTTGACCGGCTTCTTAAACTTGAGTACGCCGATTACGTTTAACTTATCTTGTACACCTCTAAAACGTGTCGAGTAGCATCAGCCAAAGTAGCAGTTCCTGTCAGTCTTAAGGAGATTGCTGCACCAACGCAAGTGAAATGGAAATAAGACAAGTGAATTCAATTTCCGCTGCCATGTAAACTTGCGCGCCTGCAGCCGCGCACCATCATACAACTATCAGACAAAGCGAGGCCCTCCTTGATAAGCGGTGACTGGGCATAGGTATTACGTGCTCAAGACAACGCAACTTATTCACTGCTATTTGTTATCCTAAAACACTGACTTAAGCATCATTATCTGGTCCTGGCATACGCAAAGAATCGTTGCGGACACTTCGGTGCCCACCAACATCGGCGAGGCTTTGCAAATACATAACTAAAAAATATATTTGCTATTCGTGGGGTTGGGAGTTGTAGGTGACTCTGATCATCAAACAAAAGAGGATAAGTTGAATTCCTATTAAGTAGGACGGCACTCCTTGTGGAACTGAAGACATGGCCGTACAAAATTAGAGAAAGCACTTTCTGACACACCAAATGCCATCAAAAGCCATTCTAACGTTCGTAACACATGAACTAATTGCAGCTCTTATACACTCACCAAACAACCTCCTTGTGGTGCTTGCTGTGTGCTTGGGGTTAATACACTTTTAGCGGGTGTTTCGGCGGCATTGTTCCATGGCGTGGGGGCTTCCGCCTGACAAGTGTTTTCTCTTTAATCTACAAATGTCTGCTTAACTACCCTGTGACTCGGTGGATGTAACTTGCAACTAAATATAGTCACTGCCATATACACTCCACGGCTGCCAGTCAAGCAGTACCAGGATTCTTTGTAACGCTACGCCAGCAGACGACACAATGGAGCACAACCCCAACTATGGCGTCAAGTCTAAAAATTCAAGCAATAGAGCTGCAAACATTCATACCAACATACGCACACACAAACGCACTGCTGTCCTTGTAAAATTCTGGTACATTTTCCAATTATTCTTGTTGGTATTGCTATGCTCATGCTTATACAGGTGTGCATCGTTATGGCTAGACGATGCTGATTGTTTGTGTATTTATCGTTGTGGAGGTAGTTGTCAGGGGAATAGGGTAAATGCCTCAAGTTCCTCCCTATCAAGTGCCACACTAGAGAGGCTACTCAAGGTTGAGTGCGCAGGTCCAGTGTCGTTAAACAGCAAGAAATCATTATCTGCATGTTGAAACTCAACTAAGCTTTCAGTAGCGCGCACTTTATATTCTGCGTTCTGAGATTCCGCACGGAAAATGCATGATGCAATTCACATCACAGTGATGAAAAATGGAGAACGTTACTAACTGTAACAGTCAGAGGTACTCTGCGTTATCTTTTTCTCACACGCTTGTTGGCAATTAGCACTGTATTTGTCACTGAGATAGTTTTACTGTAATGGACACCAACCGGGTCTTACTTACAAACCGGTTGGCCCAGAGGCGCATTTTGTCCGACCTATAACCAATAAAACAACCGCGTATGAGTAGCTCTATATTCCTGGGGCAACAAAGAATATAGCTCAATTAGTTTAAAATGTACGCAAGTTTTTGCACCACGTTAATTTGTAATCCCTTTTTAATGGTTTGTCCTATAAAACACTACATTACCGCTTGAGAACGGGGATCAGTTTCAACCCAGTATGACGACGTTGTGCAAGCCCAGTGGGTCGTTACGGAAAGTGGGCATTTGCTCCTGATAGAGCGGTTTGGGTTAGATACAACAGGCGATAATGGTGGACAGTTAATCCATTCGCGACTTCGTCGACCAGTTCGTTAGGCTAAACTTTTATACAGCAGTTCAGTAGGACTACTGCAAGACTGCTGCTTACTAAATTAATTAAACCGACGTTGGCCATCTAGGCCTCGCAGTTCAAGCTTAAGCCTTAGTTTGCAATGCTGTAAAGTCCGCCCACCAATTGCCTGCAAGTAATTAAACTGCGGTCTGTTGTTTTCTTGAAAGCGCCCACCGGAAATATTTACATGCCTGTCCGCTAGATCATAGAGGTGCGCCGTACGAAACGTCAGTTACGAATTCAAGGGACTTGGCGAAAACCAGGTTTGAGGTAGCTGATACTTGGTTGTCTATACACCCAGTGGGAACGTGCACGATTTTGTGCAGGCACCTGGAGCGTCGGCTAAAAAATGATTGTACCGAATGTTTCTTGCACCGAGTTGCAACAATGAACGCCCAACCGACTACCGGGTGTTTGAACTCTTCTAGAACTAAACACGTATTCGCACTCTGTGTGAGAATATAGACCATTATCAATCTGGAGGAAATTCCAGAACTCTTGCATACCACTCCTGCTGTACACTGAGCAACGGTAGTACACATGATATCCGATGGTTCTTACATAGTCTGATTCGATGAATGTATTGTGCAGAGTATTAACACATCTAAGTTACAGCACACCTAAATGAAACGCCTCCGCCTTGAGGACCAAAGATGCGATTAGTCCGACCCCGTACTAAGCCCGCTAAACCACCTTAATCGTCCGTGAAATTCGAAGACAACTGCATTTCCGTAGAAGCAAGTATGGCGTTAGGAGATTTGTCTGCGAGTAGACCAAACTTGTGCATCATGTGCTTTAGGCAGCGCACCTTGCTAGGTACTACCTCGAGGTGGTTAATACGAATAACTTTGTGTAGTAAACCAGCAGGATGTGTTCTGATAGAACGGAAAATAACTTCTGGCTGATCACCTAAAAATCCACAAGACGGAGACCTTGCTTAAAGCCGCCCGCCTATTTTTGAACTTTTTGATCTCCTTCTTTGCCTTCAGTCTATATGCCAGTAAGAGGTTTAGCTGAGCGGTGAAATAATTGCCCTAAAGTTTGAATTTAAACCAGAGAGGGTATTTGCGTTCCTCCTGGATAGAAAAGACCACGCAAATTATTAATGTTCATGTCTTAATGACATGGCTACAACAGCCACTGATTCATTCTTTTCTAGAGCCACCATCTCTGCTTAGCAGCAGCTAGTCGCCATAGCTCCCATTTAACTTTGCGGATATCCGGAGCTCGCTCCCTCTTACAACCTTCATTCTCTCGGATTGTTTCCGTCACAGCTTAGCTGGTTTATTGACCTATCACAGCTTCACTGGCCTATAGATACACTCAGCGACCCTATAGGCATACACTTGTGACCAAGCGTCTGATTGGAACAGCTGCATTTGGCGACTGGGTCACTCCTAACGCCACCATCTATCGGTCGTCGTAAATTCGGCATCTCTCTTCAGAAGTAGCTAATGGCCATTGGCCCCATGCATATGCAATGATCCAGTGCATGTTAGTAGCCACTCCGTAACTCAATAACCTTTACTCCTTTAGAATATCTGCATCCAGTCCCTCCGCTGCCTTGCCACCGATTGATCTTTGAGACTCTCTCGCAGCAACCTATTTATAAGCGGCAAGCACCAATGAATTGTACTCCATCGACATCGAGCGCATGGTGCTGTTAACATGCGGTCGCGTGTGCCTTAGTCCGGCAGGCCTAGTGAGCCATGAGAGAGGTCTCTCGGGACCACTGCCGAAGCGACGACAGGCCCACAGTGAACGTAGGCAGCACCGGCGCAGCGTTTGTAGGCACGCTGAATTCGATTTACTAACCGGGTGCCTGCATGCTAAGTCTCTTTATTTCAGGTGGTGGGTTTTCGGTTGTCTCCTAATGCCTTTCTTTCTCATACAAATGTCTAGTGGGCCATTAGCTATGTCATTAGGGGCCACTACAGAAGCGACGACGGGTCCTACGGAGAATTACGGCGAGCCGATGCAGCGGTTGTAGGCACGCTGAATTCGATTTACTAACCACGTGCTTGCATGCTAAGTCTCTTTATGTCAGGTGGTGGGTTTATAGTTTTTACCTTAATGCTTTTCTTTCTCATTTAAACATCTCCCTGTACTCTATTTCATTAACCTGCACACATTGCCTAAGCCAATTGTTTTCGATTTCCATAACATTTTTGTGTTCGTGGCATTCCGTGAACTATACTTCCTGACCTCGTGCACTTAGCTAGGATTTATTTGTAAACAACTTATTACAAATGGTATATAATTAAGGTTTATATCACCGTTTCCTCATACAATAAGCGAGTTTTTTTCTTTTTCTTTCTTTCTCTCTCTCTCAAGTGTTTGGCTGTTGTTTGAAATCTCCGGTGTGGATGCGCTTGAGGTGCATGTTGACAAGGTGCCTACCTGTCTATTACCCACTACCTAGTCCATACTGGCTACAGGAGACAGTTGATCGTTGCTGGAGGGGACAGGGTGCACGATCCTTGTGGCCGTGCTAGGCTTGAAGAGTGGTTCCATGCACTTAGTGTGGTACGGACTACTGTCCAGCCACCGCCTTGTGTGCGTTTGATTCCCAAATACAGTGTGCTTGTGTTTGCCTGTGAAGGAGTGTGGGCCGGCTCCGTTGATGAAATGTGGTTCCTTTCCACATGCCTTCCGGTCTTATTCCTTCGGGTTTACACTGGATATGCAGTATGTGGTTGGAGCTGTGGGTGGTGCAGCGCAAGCCATCCATGGTCCCTCTGTAGGCGCAGGCGTTCTGTGGCTTGCCGCAGTGACAGGCGAATCCGAAACCGGATGCCGCCAACCATATATATACTTATCGAGCCATATTTGGTATTAGCATTTCTTCTACTTTTGCATACCTGCATTAACACAGTTACATGTCATTAACTATTCAATTACACTTATCTTATAAATTATAACTCACGGCTACCATCATTATTCGTAGCGTCTTACGTTTGCTTGGAGCATTATGTATACCTTCCAATAATCCTTTACCTTGCCATCTTTCTTTAACATTCCCCACCCCCTTTAACACTTCAGTAAATTTTCCCCTTATTGGACCATAAAACATTTCCATGATGGCATCCCTTCCATTAATAAATTACCCCTGCAATGCAATCATTAATTCCCCTGTTTCTGCATTATCAGTACTACAATTTTGGATACCAAGCGCCATCTCTTTCATCATGACTTCAAAAAATACAACATCTAAATTAAGCAGCCAGGAGATTTGCTTACCCCTTATCCCAGGAAGTAAGTTGCATTTATCATGACCTTTGCATACATGAATCAATTGCATTAACACTTATTTGCTCCATAAAATATCCGTTAACACTTCACCTGTATTTATCATTTGCCTGCTTCCGATTACGCCGTGACCTTCAACTACACCTGTTATCGTCACTCTAATTTAGCATAACCGACTTCAGGAAGCAAATCCATATACCATTATCTTTAATTTCTCATACGGTAATACCACCAGAATTAAGCATATACTATGCAGCCACTCAAACTATTTTAGATGCCACCGAGGACAATGGACGCGAAACCCGTTCCCGCCAATACAGAAATTAGCCCTTCCCGGTGTTGCCACCCAAGCGTATCGAGGCGGCGCGCTGAACCATTAACCGCATGTTTTCTTATTCTCTGATATGGAACAGCATTCCAGCGCTCTATAACTCGGCACGACAGACGAGCTTGCGTGCAATCCTATCAGACCGTTGTTTATGCAGTTTCATTTATCAATACTAATTACCAAAAGATACAACCATAATACTTGCGCGGTGGTGGCTAACTAGCGCTAAGATTCAAACAATAACAACCTTTCTACTGCTAGAATATTGAAAAACGTGCTACAAAAGCAAGCTAAGCTGAACGAGTTTTAACCGTGCATAACGTTAAAAGTGAAAACAATACAATACATGCAGTAGTTCGTGAGTTATGAGCAATTGTATGACGGTCTACGGATAACGCCGTTACTTTTTCCTTAAGGATGCATTTTTGCTTTGCAAGCAGCTATCAGAAAGAAGCCAAAGTAAAAGGTGACAAAGCGGTATAAGTTATAACTTAGCATGCCTATCTAGAACTGCTTTATATAGCCTAAAGTTCCTCCTAGTAACCAGGTACGACGACGTGGCAGAAAGACAAACTTTTCCGGCCTACATAGCAAATATAGGTAAACATGTGAAAATAATTCGCGAAAGCGCTAGGAATCCAGTAAATAATGTTATATATGCAAGGGACTTCAGGACAAACTATAAGTAGTTCACTGTCAGAAGGTTACCGTGTACCTTTTTCAGATTACACAGCCACATAAATCATTATGGATATATAGTTTAATATTTTTAAGTCTCTAAGTGGTTACGAAGGTTGTATCAAGGCTTTATGGGCCAGGCCTACCTAAATTATCTAGGAGAACATTAAGAGCATTTGACTCGTTCTGGCCGGGAACCCGCACATATTTGTTAGACAAGTAGCGTAAGTTTTATAGCTTAAAGCCTATGTTCTTCATCCATAAGGCTAGGTCACCACCCCTAGTGAGGCGCAGGAACCTGTCGCTAATAATAAAGTAGTTTGGTAACCTGCTCCGTGGTGTAAAATCTATTTGGGTCTGCGTTCGTAGGGCAGTAACAACTCTGCTTTTGGGGTTGAGTTTGCTCGAACATGGGGGATTATTTTGCTTCACGTGTTACTAAACATTAGTGCGCCACCCTTTGCTGAAGTATGAAGTTTTTCTTTCATATTGTACCTTCTGTAGCAAGTGCCAGCTGTGTGCAGCCATGTGATAAAGTTAACTGGTAGTTTACGGTCGTATCAGCTATTACTTTGGTGGTTTGTCAAGTGAGAGCTGTTCTAGCACCCTTAGCAAAGAGGGATTAGGTGAATTTAGAATAGGAATTATGTAACAAAGGGTAGGACTTGGTTGTTCACCCAGCATTTCGCATAACGCATGGAAGGTGTTGGAACCAGGTAAAAATAAAATAACGCACGGGCGGCCGAAATAAGTTGGTGGCGGTTAAAACTTCCTGGATGTCAGCTAGCCAGAGTGACAGGGGCCGCTCTGTCGCTGGATAGTTTTCGTACTACTGAAACGGGATCTGGAAACGCAACTGTTTTATTAGCAGAAGCTTTTAAAGAAGAGGATCTGGTTTTCATGATGTCTGTCTACTAGTGTTGCCAAAAGTGATTGTCACATGTTTAATCCAGTTAAAGCTAAGTATACGGAGCCAATAGAGGATAATTTGAGGGCAAAATGCCTGATTCTTGTGCCTATGGCTTTTATAGTGGTCTCTTTATCGACCAAATATATATATATATATACATTGCGGCATACATGTGGATTATATTTTGGAACGGCGGAGTGAAGTATCGAGTACTCAGGCTTAGTGGAAACGCAGCAAGTAAGACCAACTAGTAACTGACATCTATGAAGGTTTATACAGGTACTTCTAACGTTGGTATTTAGACGATATTTGGAGCAATTCTAATGATAAACTTTGGGACATTGGGTGTATCGAAAGCAACAAGGGGCCCCAACATCCTATTCAAATCTTAGGTCTGGTAGAATGTCTTTACTAGGCGTACCTCAAAGGTCATATGCCTAATATTTATTCACGCAATCAATGGTCTGAGTTTGGGCAGTGATAAAATCTAAAGCTGTTGACTAACGAAGGAAGCTGCAGATGAGGTGCAAAAACTAAAGTTTTCCTGCTAGGATGGTTTCGGTATTGCCCTGCGGTATCCTGTATGAGAAATGCCTACGGATTTGCCACCTGTCAGACAGTAAGCTAGGCCGTACTGTCTGGTGAGCTACTTGAACATTGACAAAGTGGCTATTAAAGCAGAGAAGCCGAAGGTTTGTAGATACAGGTTGGGCCGTGCAGTTTTTAAACCGGTGTGTCAGCTTTGGAACCGTGGCGGCAGGAACTAAGCAGAACTGGCTTAATACATTTTGCATTAAATATTCTAGTCCCACCACCTGCAAGATGCGTAAGGCTGGTCCGGCTGACAAATTTGTTGTTGTGACTGCTGGAATGGATAAGATAAAAACAAGAGTGGCCATTGTTCTTGACAATTCATAGGGGGTAAACTACAGATTAGCCCTTACAGGCTGCCTTTGTGGTGGCGTCAACTCTTCATGTACTGAAGTTTTAAGGAAGGATGGCCGTAAGAGTACGCAAAACAGGTTAAAAAGAGGTCAGTGCAACAGAAAGTAATATATATATATTTGGATTTCTATTCTTAAAACCTAGTAAACGGATGCGACGGATACTGCTAATATCCCTTAAGTGTTAAGTCGGTAACAACAATGAGTGTGGATGAGCTGTGAGCTCAAGGTGCTTAGGTCACCTGCACCACAGCTTAGACGTTCTCAAGTCACATAAGGGCCAGGTATGTAGAACTGGTCTTGCGCATCGCAGAAATCGAAGCTGCATTGTATATTTCCAACACCCGGGAATCTTTATATCGCCCTGCTGCATGTCTGCAGGTTTGTTTTTCAGCCTGGAAGGAAAGCTGTTTCATATGTTTATTTTCACAACTAAAAAGAAAGGAGTTCGCAGTCTGCTTTGCAAATAGAGGGGCAATGAAGTGGCTCTTGTTTCGAAGGTTAGGTTCAGATGCGCTGCTTAGTTTCGAACAGGTGATAGTATTGTGCAGCTTTTTATGCCTTAGCTTGTGTATGAAACAGAAGCTAAGGATAATGCGTCTTTTCCAGTTCCGCTAAAGTTTATGGTGTTCGCACCTTTGTCGGTAACTCAGAGCTTGCTGTGAGGTAGTCAACCAATTCGTAGAGTGCCGCTGAGCTCTTATAAGCGATACACAGTTCGACTTCCGTAGGTGGCTTAAGGTAAAGGAACACTATCCCAGCTGTGGACAGAAGTAGCAATTATAAAGTAGCACCTTTAAAGTTCTAATCTTGCATCTCCAATGTTTATGTAACGGCACACGTGGAAAGATAACCCTTTTGCTTCTGTCACTTGATAATGAACTCGCCCTGCAAACGTTAGACACATGGAGTAGCCCAAGCCGAGATCAATTGTCATCGCATGCCGTTGGATAGTGTTCGTTTAATGGTAGTGACACTGTGAGTATAGAAAACTTTTGGGCCAAGACATTAGATTTTTGCGCGATGAGCGTCCTTTGCCAGTGTTGGCTCTACACTTCAACTGCCTTGAAGTCAAAGATTCTATCAACTGCGGATATTCCACTAACAAGGAAAAGGAGGTATGCAACTTTTACGTCATCAACAAAGATGACGAAACAACCGTGCAGCAAACTCTTGTTGGCGTCGTTGATATAAATCAAAAATAGGGTAGCGCAAAAGACGCTTCCTTGCACCAAGTCAATGGAGACGGAGATATGAGTGAATACAGTTTGCTCCATCCTAACCGACTGCGTGCGTCCTATTAGATAGGAACTCAGGCAGTCTACTAAAGGATTGTCTATTCGTAAGCCTTTACCTTATGCACAAGGCACATGTCTGATAACCTGCCAAAAGCCTCGCGTATCCAGGTAACGAGGGACAACTGAGAGGTTTGAGTCCATGGCTCGGTGACGAAATTGAGGAGGCCCAGCTGGCTGATTGTACAAGGCCAAGCATTTAGGAATCCGCGCTTTGATCCATTTATGTGTTCGCTTGCATAAAGGTAACTCATGAGGGCACTTTAATCAAGTGCTGCACTACTTTTTAGAAAAAAGCAGTGTGGTTAATTAGGAGGTAGTTACCAACCCCCGTAAGCTTTCACACTTATGCCGTTACCCAATGATGGAAGGTTTCCATGAGTTTGGGTATTGACCTTATTGAATTGATAAAGTAAACGTTTCAAAAAAGAGTAGGGATATCTTCGCTGCCATTCATTATTCAAATGGGCGGTATTCCATCTGACACAAGGTTCAACGATGATTTGAGGTATTACCGCAGAACGGCTACTATTTACGTCAAACTGTACAGAAGCCTATCACTGGATAACGGGCATTTGCAGCGCCTGAAATGTTGAACCTATTCCTAGACACTGCGATTATTTAAGATGTGAGCTAAAGGCTACACCTAGAATTTTTACATCACAAGATGTGTCATTGGGGCAAAGTTTTAGAGTAGTGTGCTGTTGTCCACAGTTAGGGGTCCGAGAGCGAGGCAGCTAGCGGAGACTTTTAGCTTTGTTCGCAATATGTAGTGCGGCTGTTGCTTGGTTGGGTTGCTTTTACTTAGACCTAGTGCAAAGCTGATTTGCAGGTGCATTTGCCTTCAGTATGGGGGCAAAATAGAAGATTTTGCTGTGGGCTCGTCTAAGGTGGCGCATTCTGCAATGCATATTGGGTTGGGTTACACTTTTGGCTGAGTGCCTTTTAACCGTGCCATGGGAGCAAGCGAGTAGAGGCAGTAAAGTATTTCCTCATAAAACAGTTCCCACGACAGCATTACAGTACCAAATATAAAGAGTTCATTATAATTTTTTGGTCTGACGAGTACAGCAAAGGTTGTCCATTTAACGTGGTGCATCGGGCGGTAGACTACGCCTGAGTCCGTTGCAGGGGAATGGGCATTATTCGCCTTAAGTAAATCGAGAAGTGCACAAATCTGTGCTCACTACCCGGGACCTATTGACCAACTGCCACTCGCATTGATGCAATGACGTGAGTATATATTAAGTCAAGAATACGTTTCGCCCTGGTTGGAGCAGTTACATGTTGATTCCAGCCGCTTAAATTGATACATGTTAGTAGGTTTGCGTACTTCGTTGTTGTAGCAGGGGAACCAGTTTTACGCAGGCAGTTAGGAATCTCCTACAACCAGTTGGTAATCGCATGAAAGAGTTGAGGCTTGCGCAAACGTATCCATTAGTGCGTCTTCACTCTTGGTTGCCGTATCGCTGGGCTGGCAAGCCGAACAACCTCCTCGTGGTGCCAGCTGGGTGGTTCGGGTAAATCCCGTTCCAGCAAGGGGTTTGGCGGCAGTGTTCTAGAATGTGGTGGGATTTCGCCCGGCAAGCGTTCTTCCTAAAAAAACCACAGATATCCGTTTAACAACACTGTGACCTGGCGGATTTGACTCGCCACTAAATAAAGTCACTGCCCATTCCCTTTTCCGGAGGGTCATTCACACATCACGAACGTCATCCGATTCGAAGCCTTTCATTGATTCCCCCCTTTGATGGCGAACCCAGCGAACAAAACACACACAGCGTCACACAACATGGGTACTTTCAAATACACACGTAAACATACTTCCAAACGTCAACACACACACTCACACATAAATTCCTTTGCTATTTGTCAACATGTACTAAGTTGTGCAATTGAGGATCACACATGTCTGTATGACCATGCTCGCGCCTTGATGGTGTGCCTCGCAATGACGAGAATAAATAAATTCATTTATTTATTTATTTACACCTAAATAGCGCTGTTGATCCCAGGATATCGACCGTTATCAATATTGAATCCATCGCCTCAGCTGCTTACGTGGTTTCATACATTTATGTTGGTAACTATTTTAACATAGGTGGTGCCCCCTCTTTTATGCACATGTACTTACATAAACAGCTGATAGTCAGGAAGTGAGTAAACCTAGCTTGAAGCAAAATATGAAGTGATGTTTTCTCGACCAATATCGCATCAGGATCGGCAAAAAGGAACACAAGACGCGGTGTGTGCATTTTATTGTTTAGGGACCTAGCATTTCTAACTAGGAGAAAGAAGGAACGCTTGGGGTCTACTAGTTCTACGGCTGACGCAGTGAAGCCGTTGACAGCTACTTCGCTATCTACAGTAGTTGTAAGAGTTGAGTGAGGAGACATTGATGTGGCTATTTAAGCAAGGAAGTGTTTTGTGCCGGGAGGAAATTCGCTTGGCTTATCCCTATATTGTCTAAAAGTGCACAGGCTGCAAGACAAAAAGCAGTGGACTATTTGGCCTATGTTTCTGGACTAACCGCATAAGTCTGAAGGAGGTAGAAGGTAAGCAGCAACCTTGCTACGCGTGAAGTTAAGCGGAGCTGTGAGGTTGCCAAATATAGTGCTTGCCGTATGCGAGTTGGTTGCGGTGGTGGTACGCGAGAGTGGTTCAATATTATTTAGGGTGAGATTTGGTAGAATCTGTCTTGCTGGACCGAAATAAGTTTGCCTTAACTTGGTATCATTGCGAAATTGTTCACATTGTGCTATATTAGTGCGCAGGATTCTGTTATCGCCAGTTCTCAGTTTGATTGGGGCTGGGATTTTGCTGTTTCTTTTAGCCATTTCCTCAAATTGTATCGTTTACCGAAATACCGTGCACTGCAACGATATTGTAATTGAGCTTGCCCATTGATGTGCCAGCCGAAACATTAAAAGAAATTGAGCTCAACTCCATGTCGTCCCAACCAGGTTGTGGCGACTGCTTGTCTACCGCACTTGATTTATTTAATGCACTTGTACGCGATATTTCCATCATAGGTGAGTGTCTAGGTATGTTCCCTACTCAAGCCCGTTTCGAACTAGGCGCCTTCGTAATTGTAGACACGGTGTTGTCTAGGAGGCCGTATGCCACTCATCGCCGTTTTCTGGGTGCACTGGGCTCTTGTTGACTAAAGCTTTTTTGATGTTGTTAGGAGTCGTCGCAGCCCAACTTACGATTGGTCTCAACGACCCTACAGTAAGCTGGCTCAGCACTGTTGCATTGCAAGGTGTTCACGGTTAGCTGTGAGTGTAAGTAATACGGTTGCAGCCTTTACATTCATTTTGATGGGGGCCGCACCTTTGGTTACACCTTTGGTCAGTTGTTGGAACTGCAGTGCATTCTGAGCAATACCAATTACCTCGATGTTTGCACGCCTAAGTGTGTCTACCGATATATCGTCTGGAACATTAAACACTAGTGCGCTGCACGATTCATCCAGCACGCAACATTATATGGTGCTAGGGCCTCCGCGTTGCCTATTTTCAAGGTTGGTGTCGTTGACTCTTGCGGCTAAGGCGGACCCTGTGGTGTGGTCCCTACAAACGGTCTTGTGGCACGAGACACCAGCGGCTCTGTTTTCTGCGTGGTGGTTATGCTGGGCTCTCTTCGGTGGTAGCAGAATGTTTTTACTATATCCGCGTTAACAGGGCTAGTTAATAGTTACTTCAGAATTTCGTCAACCACTGTCCCTTCCGTTATAGCGGGTCGATTTTCATCAGCTGATGAGCACTTGGGCTTAACTGAGACGCTTCCTGTATTGTTCTCAGCTTGGCTGAATTGATGCATGTTCTTTGTATCTTTATGGAAAGTACTGGTCCCAAACTTTCACGTTCATCCAAGGAATAAAGCCATCCCGTATCCATATCAGACAAGAAACCTAGGTCAACAGAAGGTGAGTCACGTTGGTTCACAGGCGCCGGACAGTTGTCACAACCCGCCTGAAATCCCCTAGTCTGTGCAGGCTTCCTCTTTACTTTTAGCAACGACGTTGCAAAGCCGTTCTTGCTGGTACCAACCTTAAGTCAATGAACGTCGTGCGGTTGCTAAATTCATTTGGATAGAAGAGCCAGTTGTGAGCCGATCTCGTGCGCACCAACAATTGTGACGACTCAGCGGGCAAAATGTGCAATGAACGCAAAGTGAACTTGTGGTAAATTGGATCCTGTTATAAAGAAATAAGGCACAACTAAACCTCTGTGCAGCTTTCACAACAAAAGAACAAGAAGCCCATATCGCCCGAAGGAACCAGAAAATTTCAAGGTGGGCGCCTGCGACCCCAGCAGTTGTACACCAAAAAATGTCCATGCATTTGTAATTGCCAACGAGGAATACATACCCGTATTTCGCCCACTTCCATGCAAGAGCATGGGATTAATGTAAAGATTGCTCTGAACACTTAATGGTGCAGCCTCTAGCCGGTCTAGAAATATACCTATTTATTTATTTATTTATAACTTGTCTAAAAGATGTCGTTGGTTTTGGTTACCCATTTTTTCAGCCTTGTGCGACTCCGAAGCTTGTGTTCCAAAGCACACAGTCTTATCAGTAGTTTGCTAATGTTGAGCAACTTTAGACAGCCGAAAATCATACACCACTAATTTATTAAGGCATTCTATACGATTCAGCACTGGTCTCAATTGCGTTGAGGAACCACCTAATCTCTACCGCACGCGTAACCTCCATAAATTCCTCAGGCTGAATCATCGTCGTTATACCTGCCAACCTATCGGCAAATGGTTCTAACGTGTTGAAGCGCATATTGATGTTCATCAAGTCAATTTGATGCTCCGCCATGTAAGTACTCGGGGAAAGCTATCCATTAGCTTAACAGTGCATGCTATATTTGTACCAGAGAAATTCTAGCTGATAGCTTTAGCTTTAGCCTGGGTCCGCATTACGGGTCATACACCTTTGACGGTGAAGTGAGAACGACGTTCACAGACAACGTTCAAAGAAAAGGGATACAAGTGATAAGAGAAGCGAGACCTTAATTTTGAAGACAATAATAAGTGAATATCTTGATGAAAGATACCCTAGAGCCAATGAAAGCCTCTTACAACTTGAACAAATCGAAAGCGAGAAGAAAATGGTCCACGGTACCGGGTACCGCAGGCATTCATGTAAAGAAGAGTTTAGTGGGAGGCTACGATTATACTGCTGAGTAGCCGCTGTTTTTGGTAGGTTGAACAATTCCAAATAATTCACTTGGCGTAGTTTGGACATTCTTTTTCTGTCAAGTGAGGTGCAGCTCCTGCGTTATGGGATGTGGCGGACCTATCTGCTACCACTTACGGCCAGTACATATCAGGCAAGGCCATACCCTTTTACAACTATTTCAGGTGTCCAAGCGATTTTATTGCTTTCATAGTTTAGGAGAACCCCACCTTTCTAATGTCGAAGGGTCTTGGTATAGCGCGGTCTTAGGTTGTACTGACGCTGCAGTTCCCAGTTTCTTTCGAAACCTGGTCTATCCAGCGGTTATGTTAGATCATGTTTGTCCAAAGACTTCTGACCGTTGTCGATGCTCCTGAAAACGTCCTTTCAGCCTTTGGTGGATTAAGCGTAATCCTATATGTTAGAAACTAGGCCTGTGGAACTACTTGAATTGATCCACCTCATTTAGCTTTGAACAGAACCCTCTAGAAAGTATCCTCAAATCCTTCAGCTTTGCTATGTTGCCTAGATGATAATGTAGTGGGCAATAATGCTGCACGCCGTGTACCGCACAGCAATCAGCATAGTGTGAGAAGGTAATTTGGGGTCCAAAAATACCGAACCCACTGGATACTTCCCTAAATATTGTAATCGTGGCAGACGTTGAGGTGTTCCACATTTGGAAAAGCTCGAGCCATTTGCTGTACGCATCGGTGATAACTAAGATCTTCTTACTTTGGGAAGCTTTACACAAGCTTGGTGAACTCGACCACTGATGCTTTATTGTCCGCCTGGAGAACCGTTTGCGTCATCGCGGCGATTTTGCTGCTGGTGCACAGGTAGAGAAGGAAAGTGTTAATTTAACAATTTGGGAATCCATATATGACTAGTGCACATAACTCCTTACTAACGCGTTCAGCTTGCTAGAGCCAGTATGTCCAGTAAGGATCCGATGGAGGAATTTGGATGAATGTTTTGGCGGTGATGATGACACGTTCACCAAACCGGATACAATCTTCGAAGACCAAGAGTGCTTCCTGTCTCTGGAACAAGTGTTGTATCTGTGCGTCCGAAATTTTCGTGTCCACTGTGTGCAGTATAACGTGCACGCCTGTGACAGCAGCTAGGTCCCACAAAGTAGCGTCTTCAACCTGACTACGAAGTATTGGAATCTAGCACAAAATATCTAAGCATAGGCGTCTAAATTCAGTATTGATTAGGACAGTTGCAATGACAGTGCCTTCTTGTTGCTGCTATTCGTTTAACAAGCGTGACTGTGCATCAGCCTAATAAAGGTCGCTCAGCAATCGGTATTGATGTTTAAATGGTACCTAGCAAAGTTGCAGCCCAGCTCTGCAGATGATTGGCTATATATACCGGAATTCCTTTCTTCGAGCGGAAGATAACAAGGAACGGTTTTTGGTCCGTTATTAAGGTGGGGTGACGGTTATGTAAAGCGTTGTGGAAACGGGTTATTGCGCACACAATATCGGGCGCCCCTACTGTGACTTGGCTATACTTTCTTTCTGCTGCCTTCAGGGAACGATCGGCATGAACGACTGGCGTCTCAAACCAGTTTAGGAAATGTGGGGGATAACCGCTACAAGATCGTAGCTGTACGCATCAGTTGCCACTAACTTTGGCGGCTTTAGATAGTAGTTCGTTAGCTACAGTTTTGAGCTTAGTGAGTAAAAGATCCTGCCGAAAGCTTCTTGACATTCGATAGTCCAGATCCACGAAAGGT
Organism: Dicrocoelium dendriticum; assembly: GCA_944474145.2. NCBI lineage: Eukaryota > Metazoa > Platyhelminthes > Trematoda > Plagiorchiida > Dicrocoeliidae > Dicrocoelium > Dicrocoelium dendriticum. The sequence continues at coordinate 88,387,202 of OX104064.1, forward strand.
TCTGCATCAGCTACCGGTTAAACTGTCTCCATTGGTCCTGCATGACCGGCACTTTGGTATTGTAATAACTCACCATACCCAGGAATGATTTCAGCGTCGCTACCTCCTTAGGCGGTGGAATTTCCTTGATCTCCATGAGGTTTTATGGGTCAACCCTTTGCCCATTCTGATCAAAGATAAAACTCATGTATTTATTAGGTATCATGAAAAATGTCCACCTTTTCCGGAGTAAAATAATGCATGGATAACCTTCCCTCCATGAAACGCCTACCAGGAAATATCTGCGACGCTCACCTGACCACCGAATTAACACAGCTAGGTAAAAGCGTCCGCCCTTTGCAATTCTGATACACTAAATAAAGCCAAAATGCTAATCAAATGAACACAACTCACCAGCGTGGTCCTAATTTACCTGTTCCAATTACTCGCTGTCCACTCCGAAGGAGCCAAGGAGGCAGTCATCGGAAACTAACTGGCGAAACATGACAGCGTATAAAGGCGAGGACAATCGGTTAAGTGCGGCCTTGTCAATGTCAGCACCGTTCAGCAGTGTTCCGGGACGTGAGGTGTCTTCGCCTGACAAGCGTTCACCCTACAAACTGCTACAACTGTCTGTTAAGCAACACTGCGACGTGGCGGACGTGACTCGAGCCCAATAAAGTCACTACCGCCATCAGGCATTTGCAAGTTGACTGACACCACTTTTCACAATTTCTGTGCAGATATTTGATCTCATACGACTACGCCTACATGTTTGAGCAGCGACATGCCACTATTCTTAAAACATTTCACAGCTTGTTCTCAAGCTTTACGCACCTGAGCCACATTGTGTGCACATCTTCATCGTACCATTTCATCACCAACCTACTCCGCTACAATGATCTCTATTTTTCACTTTTACATCTCGCGCTCTGCGAGAATAGACTTATTCAACTTTTGAGCCATTTAGGCCTAAACTACTGCCTACATCTGCATTACTCCCGCGCTTGATCCTTCTGTTTATACTATTATGTACAACATTGTAGTATTCTGCTCATGTCCAAAAGACGTGTCTCGCTTTGTCGAGAATAAAATATGTGTGCAGTTATTCTTAGCCAATAACCCTACTAATGTATCCTCTCATGCAGAAAGTTTGTTCGTTAGCGTAGTCTTTCTTCGTTAGACCCGCTGATAATGACATCACTTAGGTATGCAGCGGCATATGTTATGCCCCGTAGCGTCGTAGTCATGAGCTGCTGAAAGACTGCTGAGGCGAAATCGACTCCGAATGGTAGGCATGCATACCAAAAGAGTCCACCGTGTGTGGTAAGCTTTAGCAACTCACGCCATTCCTCCGACATTTCAAGCTGCAGATATGCGTCTGACAAGTCCAGCTTGGCGCAACACTTGCCATCGTTCAGACGTACAACATGGCTTTCAGGGTGGGGTTGGAGGTTAGTGGTCTTCTAAAAGAGCATTCAGGCCGGTAGAGTACTTTGCATACAAGCGGATCTTTCCGTCTGGTATCTTACCAGTCAAACCGGAAGCTGCCCATTAAGCGTACTTGGGCGGTTTAGTAACTTGGGCTGACTGTAGACCACCAAGTTCTTGCTCCTCAATTGCAACCGGTCTCTTCAGTCGGAAGACTGGCAGCGTCTAGCCGTATATTTAGGCTGGGCTTGGTTTTAATGCACAATCCCAGACCAGCTTTAAAATAATTTAAGCATATTTCATCTGCGAGGTCTCTGTCCGCTCTGCAAGTGTGTTGCTTACATTTTTGCACACAGGATGCAAGGGAATATCAAAGAGTTGCATATTGGCAATTCATTCAAGACCGAGTAAACGCTGTGCAAGGTGACTTGTTACGTAACTAGCCCCTATGAACGGAGGATTTTTTAACATTACCGGGCGATATATTTCCCCGGCCAAGTCCAGCTCTCCTCCCGAAGCATCAGGTGCAATTTGAGTTGAGCTTTGAACAGGTGGCATATCGATTTTCTTCCAAGTTTTCTCGATTATGACTGTGATGTCGGAGGCAGTGTCAACTAGGAGGCGTATGGGCACCTAGATCGCAACCGCTGTTACAAACCTTCTGCGTTTTGCGGCCCCTATATAGAAGACAGAAAAGACAGGATTACGTTAAGGCCTGCTTTGTTAACGATGTGAGTAAAATTTTCGGAAGGTTTTTGTATACGTTCTGGTTGAAAATGGTTGTACGGCAATGACCTTCCATGTGGCTGTGTTTGTTACAATTCTGAACAAAATGACTCTTGAACGGGGAACATTTGCATCGCCAAGATGCAGTTGATGATCTGTTAGACTTTACTACGTTTTTGACCGCCGTTTGTCCCCCCTGCTTGCATGATGCAGCTAACACATGCACGGGACATGGATGGTGGCCTGGGGCACCCCAGTTCTTGTCGTGCTTCAAGTTGTCTAACCTCTGGCATTCGGAGGTGATGGATTTGAGGTAGATGGCCGGGCCTTGCTCAATCATAGATAGCCACCACATGCGTATTTTGGCGTCCTCGGGCATTTGCAGACAACAAACAAAAAATAGGGACTAGAACTGGTCGATTGTAATTTCTTGTAGCCAAAAACGCTCAAAATGGTTATGCACGGCATTCGCGTATGTTACAACGTCGTCTGATGCGCCCTTACCCAACTTCGTGCAGATGTATCGGACGCTGAATAAGCTAGATCGTTCACCGTAAATGTCAATTAACCGAAATAAAAGTACCTAAAAATTAAAAACTTTGAAACCATTTTGCAAAACAAATTTTAGAAACACTTCATGCTTCTTGGCTTTTCACTTCTGCTAAAGCAGTCTGAACTTCCACCAGGCGTCAACCTCGGCGAATTCGGACCGGAAAACGTCTTCATGGTTTTTGAATCGAGCTTCGAAGGATAGGCCGACCCCCGGGTCATACGACTATTTACAAATGAGGTTCGCGAGCGCGTTCACTGATAACTGCCGTTTTGGTTTGTTTGCCCTTGCTTGAACCGCAACGCGCTAAAAGTTATTCTCTAGCATTCGTGTCTGGCTAGCTTTAAAATGCTTCTGTGATTACTGAAGTATTGAAGCAAGTTGTTCTATTAAAAACCACATGCTTCGTTGTAGGCAGTACAAGTGCCACTCCTTTCGGCAGCTGTTATGGTCAGCTAGGTCGCTCCAACCGCTACGATTGGCTGAACGCCGAAACCTACCCGCCCTTGTATGGCCGATCAAAAGGCAAGGACATAGACACAGTATACCGTCCGCCAGACACACAAACAATACAGTGAGCAGAGAACCGATATCTATTTATTCATCACAGCAATACTGAAGGTTCTTTGTTCTACTTTCCTCTTTACTCACGAATATTATTAATAGATTGTGCGCGAATATTCTATTGCTTGACCAATGCGAATAGTTTGCATGAGTTAGGGAAATGCTTGGACTTTGATCCTCTTTGGGCTCACTGCTCCATGAGTTAGGTGTCCCACCTAAATAAATAAAACAAAATAAACAAATAAATGGTATATTTTTCAAAAGGCCGATACACAAATGTGAACACATTCGATCAAAATATGCAGAAGTACATGTATGAAACTTTATAAAACAAAACTAGCTGTAAAGTGGACAAGCACTTAAGCCGAAACAAATGTTCCGCACATTATACAAACGATGTAGACATTTATTATTTACTGGTCCGCAAGGTCAGGTAAACATTGCAGGATATGTATTTAAGTGAAATATTGCCTGAACTCAAGGTGTCATCAAACACGATGTGGTTTGGGACGCAAACATCCAAATCACAAAAGTCATTTCTCTTTTGTGAAATGTTTGATCGGAATTCTATAGTTTGTCCTGATAATTGATTGTTCCCTCCAACGGTAAATTGTGTCTTTCTCCATCGTTTTCTTTAAGCCAAGCATAGAACTCGGGGATTGCCAAGTAAAGATGAAAGCAGAAACGTCCTGCACATGGACCATCAAAGAATATTGCTCACTAGTGCTCAGTAGTTTGCGAAAGATTGACCGAATAGCAGTAGGGGTGTGCAACGCTCATTTACTTAACGCCTTCTAGGTACTTCTGTAGTGAATTATGGCGGTAGATGCAAAATAGTCAGACTCTAGCCAGTAAGGCTACGCAGACTTATAATCCACCTTATGCTCGGGTTTCAGGTAATAAATAACACCAATAATGTGACTACTTATTTTGACCGACAGGTAGATTATTATTGGCACTATGTACGAACCAGACCTAACATCATTCTCCTGTCTAGCGTTTCATACACCGTTTGTTACAATTTCATCTTCTATAAATATTCCCTTACCAGTTAGGTCTGGGTAGCATGCAACCTATTTCGTAATCTTCTTCAAACATTCCTAAACTAAGCACCAATTCTAACGATCTCAATGTGTGTCTAACAGAAGGAGCGTTAGGGGCGCTTGGCGCTTCGTGATAATGGAAAAATGCGAACGATTGTCTCAGATACAGCTGGGAGTGAAACGATAAGAAAATAGTTTGTGTGTAGCTTATTGCGCGCACGGTTGGGCCAAGAAACAGTGAGGTGTTTGTTAGGTGACAGTAATGTATAACCAAAAGCAAACAACAGCACTATTTTAAATAATTACTGCACACTTCCATTGAAATAACAGGCCCCGCGTTGCAGGTCACGTGCCTTAAGAAAGGGATGGAAAGAAAGCGGGAGATAAAGAAGAAGGAAGTCGATTAACTGAATGGTAATACCAACATAAAGAAACACAGAATATGAACTCAAAGTGGGAAGATGGATATGGTCCGTAGAAGGGCGAGGTTTCATGTTGCCAACCAAGAGCTCTTACTTATGCACGACGCACTTACCCGCAGGTCCAATGACTACACTTGTCGCAAGCGCGTTCCAGCGCTTAACAACTATAAGCGATAACCGCTTTACAGCCCCAATCCGGTAAGAACGCGGGTTGCGTAGTTTCATGGGATAACCACGAGGACGAAGAAGCCTAACCTGGTTTATGACGCAGCGCAAGTCCAATTCAGCCTTCCTAGTTAAATGCGGTATGTAAGGGTTAAGCAGCCTCGAAGCCGTCGGTAGTGCATTGAACACATATCCAAGCTAAGTAGCCGCTTGAAGTGCGCTTGCCACGTAATCACCCGACCAAAGCGGTACCTACGTTTCAAACGCTCTCGAGCTGCATTTGGCCCCAAAAGAGACAATGCAAACAAGCCTGGATGCAGTATTCTATATGGGGCCGAACGCAATCTGAAAATAGCTTCGCCGAGAGAACGGCGTATTGACTACAACATTCTGAAATCTTACTTGCGACATGCTTCTAGTTGTCAACAGAATGCAAGGACACGCCTAGGTCTACCTGGTTACAGACAAGGGTGAGTTCTACCCTACCGAGCACGTACCTCAAAGGTGGTAAGTTGCTCTTATATGCAACACGTAAAACGTTAGCCTGCTTAATGGACAACAACTACAAAGTAGACCATCCTAGAAGCTGTCCAGGAATGAGTGAGTTGCCTCAGAAGCCCAAGGACATCTATGATATTCTATAACTTACGGTCAGCAGCAAACAATAATGTTAATACCACTAACTCCTTAGGGAGGTATTTTACATGGTTGGAATAAAGCATCAGTACAAGGACCGAGCAATGTGGGACAACGCTAAGCGCCGCTTACCCATAAGGTAAGTGCGACCCACGCGTACACACTACTCTCTACCCTGCATAAGGTAGATGCCCAGTGCAGGACGCCGCCAGATACACAGTAGTAGCTCAACTTTTGGGATAGCCTCAAGTGGGGAAATTTATTAACTGCATTCGAAAAGTCGAGGAACAGCACGCCCCATACGTGGCTATTGTTCGCTGTCTTAATCCAAGCAGCGTAAGCCAGCAACAATGTCCGCAGACACAAGAACCCCTCTTGAAATCCGTCTTGTGCACTGCTGAGTAGATTAAAACTATGCTAGTGCCCTTCCAATGAAGTTATAATTAGCTGATCAAACAGTTTGCCTACGAAGCTAGTCAGACTGAATAGCCCATATTTGGCGACAGTCTTTTGTTGATATTTTTGAAGCTAGGACTGGTAAAGCCTCCTTTCATTGAGAAGGTACTGTACAGCTGTCAACTGGCTTCTGAAACACCATCGTAAACAGTCCACTTAGTTCCGGCGCTAACAGACGCGGAAGCTTCCGGTGAAATCCATCATACCCATCAGCTTTAGAGAGGTTCAGTTCATGTAGCAGCTTAAGGACCCGCCTTTTCATCACATAAAACTCAGTTATTAAGTACCCCAAAGACGTTAGGCATAACTTCAGCGGCAGTCAACGCGGCCTAACGTACAAAAGCCCCAAAGTACTACTTCCCAAGTACATCAGCGTTGTCAGTGTCCGCGTATGCATGCATTGCATCAGCCCGCACCAAATTTGAAGTAGGATATTTTGCACCACAGCGCCTCTTACCCAAAGCAAACTACTTTGTGAGTTCCGAAGCGCACTTAGCCAATCCCTTTTTGTAAAACGACCAAGCATTCTTCAGTCGACGTTCAGATCTATTCCTAGCATCGCGATACCTATCCTAGACGTTAGTTGATGGAGCAGCTCGGTAGGTCCACCAGCACCTAGGAAGTTTCTGCAGCAAGCAATCGTCAGAGGATATCTATCCACGGAGACCGTGCTCCCGTTTCCAACCTCCTTGCAAGCGGGATGTAGAGATCAGACAGTTCCGTGACGAGTGTTACATTTATCCCGGGCTGCTTGAACCATAACTGTCATCGGGATTTCGAAACACAATTTCGAAGCCTTGGTAGGCATTGTTTGATAGTTAGCCCGCCATACGGTTGGATATTGCTCAGAGATGCTCTGATGGCGTCTGGTCAGTGCACAGCTGAATGCTAAGCCGTCAGGATCAATGGCAGCTAAGGTAGAGCCGGTGTTAATGCCACCAACAAAGTCAAGTGACATAGCACAAAGTACGTCCCAAATATATAGTATTATGTGCCCATGTATCTCCTGAGAATATACAGGGTGCTTGTAGAATAAGCTCAAGAAATCGGAAACTAAAGTTCCTTCCGCCGATCTTGAAGGAAGACTTGCCCAGCAAAGGTGTTGTAGCTTTGGGTCTCACAGTGTCAGATGCTTCTCCGCGAATCAGTTGCGAATGACTTAAGCTCATCTTTTTAGACACTCTTTGGACTACTATTCACAATTACAATTGTAAGTTGGGCTGCGCAATTTCTAATCACTACCGGGAAATGTTTGACAGTTTTGTCTGCAGCCTGAAACATGTTGGAACACAATTCAGCAAGTTCATGGCTAACCTAAAGCGCAGCTCCCCTTCTTGTATGCCGACGACGCGAGCACAGATACGTGGTGTATAACAAGACAGCTGCCGTTCAGCGACTGTGATGTCCTGAGCCATTGCATTGAATACGAGTATACGGGGTTGAAACCCATCTACAGGTGGACTATCCCCTTCCTCTTATTTTTTAGACTGCACACATTGCTTAGCAAGACCTAAAGGTTTTCGTAATGTCCATCCATAGGGCTGCGTTACCAGGACGGGCACTGGTAGGGTAGTAAAGGACCACCGGCTGATCACCCAAACGCCTACCACCCAGAGGCTACGATCACTGGTCGCTCGCTTGGATTTCAGGTTCCTTATGGGTTCTGTTATCTTCAGCCCACACTCTAGTGAGTGCTTTGGTTGTACGCAGCAATAGGACCTTTCAGTTAGAAAGCAAACCGCAACAACGCGTTGCGTTCTTCTGCGGTAGATAGGAGCAAACGAAGTAGGCGCGATCAAGGTTTTAATGCCTTAACTGGAACGTTACTCGATAAAGGCAGTTTCTGACCGTAACTCTGGGAAACCCAGGCGGAACAAGTTTCTCTAAGCACATTTTAAACCACTGTAGGTCGTCCAACGTACATTCCGTAATAAGTGCGACAGTAGCTTTTACTGCCTTATAGATTATCATGCTGCTATCCCTTAAGCTATCCACTAGACGGTGTGCATTTATCCCAAGGGTTTAGAAGTTGCATGAAGAGCAGCCGGCTTCGCCGAAGGCAATGAGACCGGGCGCACTTTATTAGGCGATGTCGAAGCAATTGCAGCGTAGTTCTGTGCTCCAGCCGGTTTAAGTTATCAAACTTGACCCTTTGCTAACTGGTCTGAAGCATTCGGGCAGTATTGTTCCGTGTTCTCCTTTGTCCAACTGGTGAAGAGGTCCGCGGATCAACTTCAACGTCAACCTCTAGGACCGGTGTCCCTTAATGCAAGGACTTGGTGCTTGGAGTGGGCACCGCTGCAGTCTGCTTGGCACGCGATGGCGACATCTAGTGCTTTTCATCTGCTGTCAGTATAGCGTCCGATGCAGCTCTAGTAGCGGGCTTATGCAATTTACTGGCCTACTTGTGTCACAATTTAGCGGGATTGCCGGCCAGGAACTCAGCAGCTTTTCGGATAGAGCCAGGAAAGCTTTAAGGTGCTTTTCGCCCTGCACTTCCTCAATAAGTGCTCTAAACAAGCTGATGGATACCATGTGTTGACTGGTAGAGCTAATTAACACGTTTGGCTCCATTAAGCTGAATTTACTGGAGACCAGAGTGACCATAAAATAATTAGCGCGCGAAACATTACTCATTGCGACTGCCTGCCACACTAAGTGTAAACAAGTTCAAGTTCATGTGGAACCGAAACGGTAGAATTAATCCAGCAAGTGTTCCTTCTTGAACAAGTCGATGATCCAGGAGTTGTTTAGGGTGTTTCGAATTCTTAATGGAACTAACACGAAAAGACCCAAAAACACACTAAGGTCTACCAATATTTTGCCCATGATCCTGGCTTTAGTAGTTCCTAATATTCCAAATAATTAAAGTACGTAACAGCAGAAGAAAAGTCCAAGGTAAAAAGCAAGGGAAATTGGCTGAAAGAAGAGGGTAATGCCAATGATGAGGGAAGGTACAGAAATAGAACTGAATTATGATGCTGAGAATTAGTCAGGAAAAGGAAAGAATTTCCGTTGCCACCCAAGAACACCTAGTTGAGGCGCAAAACCCTTAACCCTGGCTACTTTAACAACCGTTCTGAAAGCGAGTTCCAGCGTTCGATGAATTGACCCGATAACCGTGTCTCCACTCCAACACGATTGGACCGCGGTTCGACCAGCTTCTTACAACGCACGCGGTCTAGCAGGACTAAATAGTGGAGACAAATCAGAGCCAACCTTCAACGTCACCATACGGTTTGTTAGAATTAGGGCCCTCTAGCCTTTCCATAGTGCAATAAGCTGCATACCAAAGCTAAGTAAGCTTTCGGGGTACGTTTGTCCTCGTAACCGCTTGACCAACCTAGTGGCAACACGCTGCACCCTTTCTAGTGCCTTTTTCCCCGGACCAGACACTGTGGACTGGCCTAAACGCCATATTCTAGGTGGTGTCACCCGAATGATAAAAGAGATTTACATACATAACAGCTGTTAGGGTCTCGAAAGAATGACAAATAAACCACAACCTCCGGAACTCCCTACTAGCCTCCTTCATTCAGTTGTCTTCAGAGCGTATAACGCAACCGTAGACGACACCTATATTAATCTGATGAGTCACATGATTAATTGCACTCCCCGCGTTTACATGGCTTGTGGAAAAGTCAGACGCTTTGATACACAGCACTGAACACTTTGATCGGTTTACGGGCAGCAACCACAAGGCAGACCATTATTGGGGTCCATCCAGGCCCGTTGAAGAGCCGCAGGAACTTCAGGGATAGCAAGAATATTCTGTAGATTTAAGTCTTCAGCAAATAAGAGCAATGGTGCATCAGGCTTCCCCGGCAAGTCATTCACATAAAGTGCGAACAGCGGCAAACCTAGGACAAAGCATTGCAAAACACTGCCAAGGACAGTTTGTCCAAACAATGGACTGATTTCCACAAAATACACTGTTCCCGTCCATCCAGAAAAGCTCATACCTACTGGAGAGCGTAAGTAGATATTCCATACGACGTTAACTTCAGAAATAGTCGCGGATGTGAGACTGTGACAAGGGCAATGATAAAGTTAACGAACACCCCGTCTACCTCACGTCCACTGCCTAGGCTACAGCCTAGCTCTCATAAGCTTCCGGTGTTACCTTGACACGAAAACACCTTACAAAATCCAGGCTGCTCTAAGTTAAGCAGCTTAAACCTATTCAAACGGTTCTCGACAGTAGCTCTTACTAACTTTTCAATAACTTTAGCGCCATGCCAGTTTAACTGATAGACGTGTGATTAACCGTTAGTTCTTTGTCACCACACTGCAAAATCAGCCAGATAACCGCCAACGATACGGTAGGTGGGGCACGGTTTCTGATTGACTTCTGAAACACACAATTCAGAGGTCTACTGAGTTGCGTTTTTAATCCGTGCAGCAATTTTGGATGAACATAAGCTGGCAGGAAAGCCTTAGTTTTGTTCACCTCTCAGCAACCGGGGCACTTGTGGCACATTTATCGCAATTCTTCCAGACAAGGGTCCTCAGAAACTCTTGGAGCTTGTGCTGTGTTTGGCTTAATTGGTTCGCGGACAAAGAGTATGACTTACCAAACACGCATGCATTGTCGTAATCCTTGTATGCATGGGGCCTATCTTCTTTAGGCAACGGTGGTAGGGGCGAGGTTGCACCAGTGTCTTTTGAAGTAGGCAAAGCCTTGTTTGGATTTGTCGAGGCAGGATCAGCTTAACCCTTTGCATGCTGAAGCCGGACCAGGTTAGGTAGATTGCACATTTTACGGACCAACCAATACCTATCAAATGTGTTGTTGGACGGAGCGGTTCCTTACGCTCACCAACGTCTTGACTGCTTTTTAGCAAGTCCTACCACACGGAATCTATGCACAAAGGCGGCGTTTTCGAGTCCCATCTTTTCACCAGTTGCATAAATATAGACCAGGTAAGCCTCAAGCTTCTCGCATGTTACATGAACGGTGTCGGTCTCAGAGGTCTCACAAGTCAAAGACCTAGCTTTATCCGGCATTGCTTGGAACTCCACGGCTCATCCCTTCATATAACAACTGCTATTAGCTCAACAAGCCCCGATAAGGGTACATAGGAAAGACAAGCAAAAGTCATCACCGGCACTAAGATGCGAGTTCTAACTAATGTCATTTAAAATGTCAGGTGATAGCAAAAACGAAATCTACGATAACTAAATAAATGGTTTATTCCCGACGGGGCAGGACACAAATTTGAACGTATGATCTGTTGAGTACCATAGGTATTACCGTATAGGAGAATAGATAGTCAACCGTTAACTAAATAAATAAATGGTTTATTCTCAGATTTATCGAGGCACGTCAACTCAGGCATAATGAAAATATGTTTCGCAGCAGGCACGTTACTATGTATATAATCGGCCGTGGCCAAAGGTTGCACAGGCTGAGGAGATTGAGGACGTTATCATGAAAAACAAACTCGTCAATGGGTGCTAATATTTGGGTTCAAGTACGCACAGTGCAAACAGTCAAGGTATTAAAATGTAGGAGAACGGTATATTTGGGCAGAGAGTATCTTATGCTTGTACGTGCCAAGAAGAGATTAAGCTATGACTCTAGCCGACTTGTCAGTATTTAGTTGTGAACATGAGCTACAATCCATTTCCTGATGAGCGGTCCGCTTGGCAATGAGTACAAAGGCCAGAGTCGTTAAGTATGGACCAGCCAAAGCAGTTCCTTGGATCACAAGGTGCCAAACAATGTGTCCGCAAATCTCAAGCTAAAGGGCACCGGGAAAAAGGAAGCCAAGCAATCGGCAAGACAAAGATGTTTTAGCAATGCTAAACTACGTAGCTTGCAACAGGACAGAGGATGAATCATTAAAAACCTTACACCATATAGACTTGTCGTCATGAAGCACAGGTACAAGTGTTCTCACAGAACGGTGCACACTGGGTCATGTAAGCAGACCGCTGTTATTTGAGGAAATAGGCGCTTGTGCAAGAAACATGGAGAAACGAAGCATGAATGGGAAAAAACAGATAACAACAGAATGCGCTGATTAATGAAAAGAGGCTAAAACAAGGCACGATTTAGGCCGGCTGCTAGATGGAAGAAGTTTGTGGCCAATGCCTGGTTATTTAGCATTAGGATACGTATCTATGATTATTAGGTCGAAGGTGAAAGTACCCTCAAGAGCAGCCGGAAATAGAAACCAGGAAGCAAACAACAACTTTTAAAATTGGAAAATAGGTATTGGTCAAAATAAGGGACAGGAAGGGTAATCAGCGAATGACTGACAGAAGAAGACAGTGATAGTTTGAATGCACTGAGCTCTGAGGCTTCACAAAGCAAACTTAAGCCAATTAGTAGGAAACAGTTGTGCGACAGAGGTCAGGTGGCACCGCGAGACTTCCAGTCTTACTTGAGTCCAACAGGAAAAAACGAGGCAAGCAAACAGCTTTATTTATTTTGGAAGTAGATGGATTAATAAATGTTTATACCTGACAAAGCGTGCAGTCTTCTGGGCACGATCCGTAGAAGCATATGGGGCCGAGGATTTATTCGGCCTGACATAAGATGTTAGAAACGTTGGTGAGTGAGAGTGACTTGCGCAATAGGCATCAAACGATACGTGACTGTCTGTGAGGCTGAAACGGTGTTGAGGAGACTTGGCCATGGCTCCGCGCTCAGCAGCAGCACTAAAGTCCGCTAGATCTCTGTAGCAGAAAGCGTAAAGCAATGCTAATCCAGAAAGTTAATAGCAAAACATTTATAAGACCGATAGCGCCTCCAAAAGTTGGTTAGATGCGAACGGTACTAAGATGGATGGAAGTAGACCCTATGGCCGCAACACTTACTAGAGATTGCTGGAAGGAAACCTAAATGAGACGGATGCCAAGCGGAGCGCCGAATCAAAGCAGCTGTATTAAAATCAAGCAGAATTAGGGAAGAAGCAATAAGACAACAAAATTAAATCAGAATTATGACGCACGTAAACAATTAAAATACTCATGAGTAGGAGCTTTTGGCATAGATAATTGTGTTTCATCACAGCCAGCTTCCAACTCATCTAGTCATGGCCATGCCCGGAGAAGCACTCGAATGTAGTTTCAGTCTGTTGGGCTTCATCAGTAGTGCGCATCCATCAAACCCATCAGGAGTCGAACCCATGACCACCAGCTGCTTGCACCTCCAGTCAGCCGCTTATGCCACTGAACCATGGGACGGCTTCGGACCGTCATGTGCTACAAGCTAACTGTGATCTATCGTGTCTTAGAAATAACTAGACAGTTTATGCTCGACGGGGTGGGACACACCTGTGAAGACACGAACAGAATTTAATAATAGATGTAATCTTCTAGGAACGCTTCAGGTTAATTAATGGAAGGTGTATTAATGAAAATGGCCTCGGGTTCTACGCATGGACCGTCGTCGTATTGTCATGGCAGTAAACTTGGGGATACTGCCCGCGAGCGGAAAGTCATAGACAAATGTGTTGAAAAGCCAATGTTAGGTAAACACATGCTATGTCAACATACAGGCAACGTTTGCGTGTGGTAGTTTGGCATGGCTGTTTCTAAATGAAGGATCAGAGTATGCTATTTGATTTAAAGGAACTGAAGGTTTGTGAACATGGCCGGAGACGAAATGGAAGTGAAGAGCAGGTAGGGTTGCTGTCCTTGAGTTCATTAGGTAATCGGTCGCTTAGCAAGCACACCGCTGTTGTAGTCTTCTATCCAAGTATCTAGTATTTACAACTGTATTTGTGATTAGGTGTGGTACCTGAAGAGCGATAACTGTCCAGGTTAGTGAATAAGCAGCCGGAAAGTTAAGTTTTGATAACCAGAACGTAAGCATCAATCCATTTAAAAATGAGCGAACCGTGTGCCAACGTAAATATGGGCCAGGATCGTTAATTATGGACCACTCTGTGCCATTCCATGGGTCAGAAAGTGCCCACCGATGTGGCTACATAACTCAGGATACCAGGCACCGGAGAGAGAAAGGCTAAAGAAAAGCGAGCCGCCGACTTATTAGTGGTCCAAATGTATATTTGTGGGTTCCGTCCAAGTGCTTTATATGGGTTAATAATGACAATCGGAAGGCCGCGAGCACGATGGAATAGGCGTTAGCTAGTACTTCCGCTTCCAATCTTTTGTTCGCAAGCAGACTGAATGGCACCATAAAACCGCTGTAGCAATACAGCCCAAACTCAGGAGGACAGGGCGCGAACAACCACTGCCATGCAAGTTACGTACGTTGCAGAGGACAGGGTTGGTCATAAAACATACGACGTCCACCAACACTAGTTATGTACGGCACAGCATTTACAAACTGTTAGGGCGGATATATTTTGATGTACTCATTACTAGAGGCTTCTGATATAGATAATTGTGGTTCATCACAGCCAACTTATAAATCAGCTAGTCGTCCACGTGTCCGGAAACGTATTAGACTGCAGTTTTAGCCTGTTGGGCATCATCAGTAGTGCGCATATTTCAGATCCGTCAGGATTCGAAGGATACGAGGTGCCGAAACACAGTTAGATTTTAAATGATGACGGTCCAAATCTGTCCCGCGTGGCCCAGTGGCATAATCTGCCGACTGTCAGTGCAAGCCGCTGGTGGGCATAAATAAATAAATAAATACGCATATTTCTAGACTGGCTAGAGGCTGCACCATTAAGGGTTCAGAGCATTCTTTACAATAATTCTATGCTCTTGCATGGAAGTAGGCAAAATACGAGTATATATTCCTCGTTGGAAATTGCAAATTCATGGGCATTGTTTGGTGTACAGCCGCTAGGGTCGCAGGCGTTCACCTTGAAATTTTGCTGGTTGCTTCGGGCGATATGGGCTCCTTGTTCTTTCGTTGTGAAAGCTGCGCAGAGGTGTAGTTGTGCCTTTTTGCTTTGGAACAAGATCCAATTCACCACAAGTTCACTTTGAATTCATTAGGCAATTTTTGGCCAGCTCAGTCGCCATAATTGTCGGTGCGCACTTGGAAGAAACGAGAGTGGCGGAATTCTAAGGCATAAGAAAAGTTAAAAATAATTTTGAGAAATGCACATGAAAGTAAATGGGATTTTAAGGAGACATACTAAGGCAGCACGCTTCACTAGGCAGATAAAAATTAACAAATATCAAAGCCAAACGCTTCTTGCGCTGATATTGCTTTCTAGCGCGTGATTTCAACCTGAGTAAACCTCAGGAAAAAGAAAACTCTTTTCTAAGGCTAGAATACTGCGTAAAGTAGCACAAAGATGCACTGCTCAGGACAATTTTTAACGGCTGGTTACCTTGAAAGTAAAAACCATGCAATACGTGCAGTTGTTTGCGAGTCATGCGCAATTAAATGATGGTCTACGAATAAGGTCAATCTTTTTTGATAAAAATGGCTTTCTGCTTTGCAAGCGGATATCAGAAAACAGAAACGGAAATGTAAAAGGTAGCGAAGCGATGTATGTTCCAAATAGGCATAGCTAGCCAGCAAAGCTCTAATTAGCTTGTAATACTCTGCAGCAACTAGGGACTGCGTACGTGGCCGCAAAGTACACATTGCAGGCGTATATGGCAAATATACGCAGACAAGGTACAATTTTGCATGAAAACGCTAGAAATTCAGTCAGGAATATTATATCTGCTTGGGAAATCAGGAGAGCTTATAATTAATCCACTGTTAAATGCTCTCAGCATGCCCTTTTCAGTGTATGCTGTACCACACAAACAACTAGGAATATAGAGTTTAGTATTTTTAAGGCTCTAAGTGGTTCTGAGGGTTATTTCAAGGCCGCATGTGCCAGGTCTACCTGAGTAACACAGCAGACGTTTCGGATCAGTTGACACATTTTGGCCCGGAAAATACACATTGCTTAGCCAAACAGCGCAAGTTCTAGCTCTTAGAGCCGATTTTCTATATTCTTGAGGCTGTCTCCAACCTCAGTGAGCTAGAGGAGCCAGTCACTAATAATAAGGAGATAAGTATGGGAAAATATAGCAAATCGCTTTGGGGCGTGAAAGCCATTTGGGTCTGCGTTGGTGAAGCATTACCAACTCTACTTCTGGGGATTGAGCACGCTCGAACATGAAGGATTGTTGTGCCACATGTGTTGATGCACACCACTGTGCAGCTTTTTGGTGAATTTTGAGTTATTCCTCACCATTTTTAAGTTCAGAAGCGCCTGCCGGCAGTGTTCATCTAGGTGGCAATGTTAACTAGCACTATACTGTTACACCGGCTATGTCTTTTGTGGTTTTCCTGGCAAGAGTTGTTCCAGCACCCTAAGCAAAGAGTGATAAGGTAAAGCAGGAGTAGAATAGTGACAAAAACCCGTGGGAGCTGGTCGTTCACCCGCCAGTATGCATAACGCATGGTAAGCTTTGGAGCCAGCTGAAAGATAAATAACACACGAGCGGCCAAGATAAGACAAGTGGTGATGGAAAGTTTCTGGTGGTCCAGCCAGCCAGTGTGACAGGGGCCTCTCTGTCATTGGTTGGCTTTCTTGCCAGTAAAATGGAGTCTGGAAATGCCTTTTACCAGCAAAAGCAGATAAAGAAGATGATATCGTTTTCATTATGCCTGTCTACTAGTGTTGGTAGTAGTGAAGGCATATGTGAAACAGATAATTCTAGGTATATGGGGCAAGAGAGGATGAGTGGTGAGCAAAATGTCTGATTCATGGGCCTAGATCTTTAAAGTGCTCCCTTTGTCAACACTATGAAACATATATGTATTATTTTGCTTTTTGCATACTGATAGGGGTTGGAAACGTCGGAGTGCAGTAGCTAGTGTTCAGACTTAAGGAAAAGCATCAATAAGGGCCAGCTAGCAACCGACATCTACGAAGGCACATAAAGATTCATGTAAACCCAACATTTAGGCGGTTTTAAACGATTCTAATGTTAAGCTTAGGTAGATCAGCAGCAACAAACCCTTTCAACATCTTATGCAAGGAGTAAGTCTGGTAGGACACCTTTACTAGGGGTACATCAAAGGACATATTCCGTGGCGCGAAGTTGAAACAGTGCTTAATTTTTGCGTTGCTGTTCAGATTTTCGAAAATTGCGTATAACCACTTTGTCGGTCTTTTTGTGTTACTAATCAGTAGCACAATATATTCTATACTACCTCGATCATCGCTTTTGCAACTCTCGATCGTTTTTCGTGTCTTACCAATTTTTACGGGTTTCACGCTGTCTATTGCTTTGGCATTCTTTGTTTACTCCTGACCAATGCGTGCTAAACGTTGTAATCCCTCTCTTTCCTCAAAGAGAGCAGTGCAAACAGCAGCAACGAGAGCACCCTCAGCATATTCATCCGTGGTGAAGGATTGCAGGGTCATGCTTGATGACCCACTTAGCGCAGCTCAAGTCAAAATTCACCAATTAGAAAATGAGCTTACCATGCTTAAAAATGAGCTGCTTACGATGACTGCAACTTTAAAGAACCTCAAACCGCTGTCGGTTCTGTCGGGATTAATGAAAACTGATAACCCAAATGAACTGAACGCCGCTGGCGAGTTATTAGCAGTACTTAGCGACGAAGTAACGGAACGTGTACGTCGTTCCCAGAATGCCGTCATATTCAACGTACCTGATCGCTTGCCACTTGAAAAAGTGAAGCGTTCTCTTTTAAGTGCATGCAACACACCACCAGATTGCTGTGCGTGCAAACGGCTACGCAAGTCTGGTAAAACTCGCACTTGCCCCATAGTTTTGACTTTCCCTACTCCACAACTTGCTGAAGCATTTATAGGCCGTAGGCTGATTGTGTCCACGGTGGCAAACCTTGGGCCGATTATCATTAAGCCTGACAAAACCCCACTTCAAAGATCCTTAATGTCGTCAACCAAGCCAGAGGGCAAGCGCAATGCTCTTATTGACTCATCTGCAAAATCTTAGGCCAAACTGATAATCGTGCCAACGATAGACCTCGACTTGTCTCCAAAACTAGATCCCACTTCGAATGCGAAATCTGCAGCAGCGCGAAGCTTGCCTTGGACTGAAGTCAATGAAGGATCTTCGTCTGCACTGGCTGCTATAACCATCGATTCTACTAGCGATGGGACTTATGGCTGCTCAGACATGCATGACACTCATGCTGCACCTGGTCAACCATCCAATTGCATGCTTAACTGGGTATCTAACTTGACCACTCCACTGCCTGCTGTCACCGACCTTAAGCAGAGACACCCTGTCACAGCGAAACCCACCATAACAAGACGCTTCTTTCAGCCTGCATTGAACAGGTCTTTTTCACCCTCACTCTCTGCTATTGTCGTTGATACTGCAAGTACTACGTCAAGTAGCAATTCGGACATGAGTGTTGAGTCTACTATTGACCTTGTAGGTCAGACTTACAAGCCTGATTTTGTTGTTTACTTGCCTACTGACAACAATCAGCTTTATAGTCGCAATCGGCCTCAAACCCCAAGAGCCTCGAACAACTCACGTCAACACAACAACAGGAAACGCCCTAAAGCATGGCTTTCGACCCCTGCGTGGCACAGAAACAACGCCGATTTCAATATTCACAACGCAGAAGCGTTGAAGCGCAGATCCCCGCAGCCATCACCTCCATTAACGAATGTAGTAACGCCCCAAGGCATCCCACACCGTAAACTATATCTACTTGAAAAGCCCGATTCTTCCGTCCTGCTGGTTAATAACAACAACGGATTCAAGAGTTGTACTTGGCTCCCAACTCAGAGAACCTTGCAAAACTCACGCCAACCTAACAACAGAGAAAGCCACAAAGCACGGCTATCAAAGCCAATGAGGTACTATCACACCGTCAAATCCAACAATCACAGTGCACATGAACAGGAGCCCAGATCGCCGCAAAACCACCTTCAGCTACGAGTGTGGTAATGCCTCAACGCATCTTCTCACCTCACAAGCCTTATCTACTTGAAAAACCACACATCACAGGGCTCGATCGCGGCCGCAACCGTACCAGTGTAAGCAGCGCCACTTCACCATATCTCCATACCGTTTTACATACACCAATCGCGCCGGCGAAACAACTTGCTAAACAAGTCATTTCTAGTCGCAACACCGCTCAATTGCGGTCACATGAGCTTCATATGTCGCGGACGAAGCGTACTCGGACGCAGCCGAATGGTTTACTTAATAAGGCGAGTTACCTACCTGCGCCACTGTCGTTTACGCAAGATGACCGTACAAACCAGACCAAATACGCACCTCATCCAAGGCAGTTCACCTTAGCCCCCACGAATTCTACCCCTTTTTTATGGGGCAATGCGGGACACGGCCCGCCTTATTCATATCAACCAATGCAGTTCCATCTAGTACAAATTTTGCACCTTCTGCAAACAACAGCCTACAGCCAGTCTCAACTTCACGGCTGCCTTCTACCGACCCACAGTTGGTAACCTTCAAACATTCTACCTATGAACGTTCTCCTGAACAATCCAACGTCATGCCAATTCCGACAGAATGCCTTGCCAGTTACCAATTCCCACACTACCCATTTCTTTATCAGGTCGCTAGCGAAGTAACTAACATCTACCCAACTTCTTCTCGCCCTGATGCTGTTTATTCACACTCCACTTTCACTTCGGCTCCGGCTTCTGTCTTGAACACACCTAAGGGACTATCCTTATATCCACACCATTCCGCGCCTTCGTTACCCCACATCCTGGGCACCATGTCAATGTTTGCCAAAGCAGATAGAGCTGCCCAAATCTTTCCAGCCTGTTACAACCCCCTCTTATGAAACTTGCCGGGACACGGCCCGCTACGTCACATTCTTCAAGCACACACACCCTCCCTCGCCAACATCTGCTGACTCCTGCACTTGTAGGAGCTGTCCCCATACTAGTAGCACCAGTACTCGCTGCCACATCGCCTGATGTATGCAACCCGGGAACTGTAGATTACAGTGCATCGGAAACGCCTCCACCACTGTCTTGTTACGACCCTACTACAGAATCTGACGACCCGATGACGGGACGATGCGAATACGACTCGTACACTTCCTCCTCCTCAAAGTACGATCAATTAAAAATAAAATGCACCTTCTAGGCCCCTTCATCCTCCTGTCAAGCCCGCATGGGGTGTTGATAACAGCAACATAGCACTCGGCCGACGCTCCTGACGCACCGCTCCACATTCCAGGGTACACCGCTTTCTGTAATGGACGTGCCAGTAAACGTGGTGTCGGATGCCTCAAATACGTCAAGAACGAGTTTTACGCATCATCTTTCCACACTATATCTCTTGGTAACTCTGAAGACTCAGTTTGGATTCAGGCCGTTGGAGGTCATCTGGACCTCTTAATAGGCTGTTTATACAATCCACCGCACCCTCTTGTGCTAGCGTTAACAAAATGATCAGACTCTTTCAGGAAGTCTCATTTCTTCCTTCACGCTATAAGATCATTGCTGGGGACTTCAATATGCCTCATGCTTCGTGGCTCAGACAATCCGCCCCACCCAAGTACAGGGCCCTTGTTGACACTAGTTCCACTCATGAATGGACACAGCATGTGAATGTACCGACTAGACAATCGAACACACTAAACCTTGTATTCACTAACGGTATCTCGCACGCATGCGCCAGCGTGTTAGACAACATACCGGGCAGCGATCACAAGGTGGTGAAGCTGTCCTTCGCGCTCCCTAAATCCCGTCAACATGCAGTCACGAAATATGAGATATTTCGGCCCCTCCAGCGCATCAACTGGGACATCTTCTCCTCCCTTCTCCGATCATCACCCTGGGACGACTTCCTCTCCGACAACATAGATACTGCGACCAACGTGCTTTACAACAATTTCACCAACTGCTTAGATGTCCTTACTCCAAAACAGAGAAAGATCAGAAAGCGTCAAACTCTTGATGACGCCTCCACACGCAAACTGACCAGCAGGCTCAAGAAAATGCGCTCCCGCTACATCAAGACCAAAAGATTTCACCTAATCATCCGTATGAACGAACTGCTAGCCAACTGGAGAAACTCACCAAGCACTGCGCGTACATTAGTAGAGCATGCAGCGCTTTGTACTGAAAACAAGGCAAAGTCTCTTATTTGACTACTGAAGCAGCTGGGTGGCAGAAAAGATATTCCGATTACTACCTTAGTGCTTCCTGATAAAAGTATAATCACTGGTGCGGTTGATCTCTGCGAGTTTATTAACACACATTTCTGTAACTCCTTCACTAGCAATGACTTGGCACTGCCAAATACGATTCCCAAGTTTACTGAAGATCAAATTCATACTATTGACTTTGACTTATGCAATATCAAGCGAGCACTTTGCTCGTTGAAACTGTCACACTACCCAGGTCCTGACGGTATGCCTTCTTCTATTTTAATACTCGGAGGCCCGGACATTCCAGTCCTTCTCCTCAATGTCTTCACCCTCTCAATGAAGAGTGGTCACGACCCGTCCAATTGGAAGTACGCAATCGTCATGCCACGACACAAACGAGGCTGTCGCCAAAATATTGACAATTATCGTCCCATTAGTCACACAGCTATTGCGTCCCGACTCATGGAAAGAATAATAAAGGATGCGGGGCTTTGCTTTCTGTTGCCACGCAACCTTATCAATAGGTCCCAACACGGGTTCCTGCCGCCTAAATCCTGTCTAACCTGTCAGTTTGAATTCTTAAACCGCGTGACACACTCCATCGACCTAGGTCAGGCACTGGTCATTATCTTCCTGGACATGAAAAAAGCGTTTGATCGGGTCCCACACAATGGTTTAATGACTAAACTAGCAGCATACGGTGTCTCCAGCCATCTCCTTTCATGGTTTTCTTCTTACCTTTCCAACCGAACGCAGTCAGTGCAACTGGGCGACATCTCATCCAAAAAGGCATCCGTAACCAGCGGAGTATTCCAAGGCAGCGTCCTGGGTCCTCTGCTGTTTTTGCTGTACATTAATGATGTATTCCAAGTCTTCAAACACGGCACGCCGTACCTTTTTGCCGATGACATAAAAGTTATTTTCTCATTTGACCCTAGCTGTCTACGTAATAGCCTCCCTAGCATTCAAAGCGATCTCAGTGCTCTTGAAAAATGGTGCGATCTATGGAAACTAGAGTTTTCACCAACGAAATGCAACGTCCTTTCCTACCGATGCTCCATACCCCAAACTATTAACTCTTAACGGTACACCACTTGATAACAGCCTCACTGTGCGCGATCTCGGTGTACACTATTCCTGCTCATTGAATTTCGCGGAACAAGCGAGCTATAGCTCTGCCAAAGCCAGGTCTATCATTGGCTAGATACTGAAGTCAATGTGCTTGTTAGAGTCTCGACTCATGCTCTATAAGTTGTGTGCCCGGCCTATAGTAGAGTACTGCTCAATGGTTGTTACTAACTCACGTAAAAGTGACAGGATGGTTATTGAGAAAGTCCAGCGTTCGTTCACTAAGCGTCTTTTAGGAGCATCTGCGCTCAACTATCAAGGCCGCTGCAAGCAGCTTGGTCTGGAACCGCTTTGGCTGCGACGACTTAAAACCAACCTTGTTTTCCTATATAAGCTAATCAAACCATCGGACTCAAGTGTCGATAGCTTTTTCAGCTGCTTGGCGATACACGTTATCCTCTACGCCATAAGGCACACTCATTTTCACTACCCAACACACGCTGCTCCATACGTTTTAACTTCTTCCTCCATAGATATGCGCACGTATGGAATAAGCTACCGGAAGCCGTCAGAGCATCTGATAATATCACGCAATTCGCCACGGTCATAAATAGACTATTAAGCGTCCCCAAAGTAGCAGAGATCCTGGGCATCTGCATTCCCGAGGACGAGCTCTGTGAGAACGGCCCCGATCACATATAGACATACAAATTCTTCAACCAGCACCAATAAAGCCCCCTTCATCCCGAAACCGTCCGCTCCTTATCGCGCTCCTTCCTTTCATTTCTCCTGCAATAGGATGGCAAACTCAGTGCCCTGCATGACCTAGTCTCGTTTGACCAGTCTGACTGCATCCATGACTACCGAGTTGCAAATGGTCTGGGATCTGCAGTCAATGTTAAGTCTACTACACCTTGACAGTCTGCTGGAATCGCTTACACTTATGCAGTTTATTCCTGTACATTTCTGCTGCCCCTCCCTATTTGCCTTCTCACCTTAACTATACGCTTCAACCTAAACGCGCCGACTAACTTAGTCTTATCTGATTGGCCTCCTGCTCTACGACCACCGTGAATTCAATGGCCAATACTCGGAACACCGAACACTCTATACCCCTTCACACGAGTGCCTCAATGTCTTTCCCACACCTTATCAGTAAACTACTTCCTATCCAAACCTTTTTCCTCTCCTAATCGCTCTCTTTGCTCTTAAGACGCGAGCATCGTTGGCTTCTCCAAACCCAGCAGTAAACCTTCTCCATCCCGATCCTGTCATTTGCTGCTGCGTCCTCTGTCTTCAATCCTTCTTCAATCGGACTGCCAACTCTCAGTGCCCTGCAATAACCTAGTCTCATCTGACCAGTCTGCTTCCCTTTGACTTCTTCCAGACTACCGGGATGTTAACGTTCCAGGCTCTGTAGATTCAACGCAATGCCTCCCTCACCACGACAGCCTGTTGGACTTGTTCACCCTTTATTACTGTAGCCACATCCATCTTTAACCTGTCCACCTCTCGACCCACTCCAACTGTCTCCCCAAATGAACTAGCCTCAATCACAATGCGCCGACTAATCCAGTCTCGTCAGATCGGTCTCCTGCTCTCCGACTTCTCTCAGACTGCTGTGACATTACTGGCCATCGTTCAGATGACTGAGCGCCGTCTGTATTCAATCATTCTTCAATCGGACGGCCAACTCTCAGCGCCCTGCCCTAATTTAGCCTAATCTCATCAGCCAAATACTCTGGGACTACTAACAGGCTACCGGGATGATAGCGGTCTAGGCTCGGTCGATTCAAAGCAGTGTCTCCCTCACCTCGACAGCCTGCTGGACTTGTCCGCCCTATGTTAATATAACCACTTCTAGCTCTGACCAGTCCAATGCTACTGACTCCACTTATCTTCCCAAATGAACTATACGACTCAATCACAATGCGCCGACTAATCCAGTCTCGTCTGATCGGTCTCCTCCTCTCCGACCTCTGTGACGTTGCCGGCCATTGCTCGGAAGACTGAACGCTCTGTCACCATTACCTCGAGAGCCACGTTAACTGTCGCATTTCTTATCCGTAAATGTTTTCTCTCTACTCTGTCCTCTCCTTATCGCGCTGGCTTTATTTCTTCTTCAACCGGAGCGCGAGCTCTCAGTGCCCTGCCTTATTCTCCTCTTTGACTGCTTCCTGACTAGCGTAAGGCAGTTTTAGGCTCTGCAACACCAACACACAACTTCTCTCACATTGCGAGCCTGCCTGACTTGCATACCTTATATTCATGTAGCCTTTTGCATCACAAACCTGTCCATCTCTGCTGACACTTTATTAATCTTCCCACCTTAACTGTACGACTTATTCTCAATGTGCCGACTAATCCAGTCTCGTCTGATCGGTCCCCTGCTCTCCGAGTTCTCTCAGACTGCTGTGACGTCACCGGCATTTGTTGGGAAGACCGAACGCTCTGTCCCCATTACCTCGTGAGCCCCATGAAGTTTTCCACACTTTATAAGTAAACCTCTTTCTATCCGGACCGTCTCCTCTCCTTATGGCACTCTCTGCTTTCATTTCTTCTTTAATCGGCATGCCAACTCTTGGTACCCTGCAGTAACCTAGTCTCACCTGACCGGTCTGCTTTTTGACCTTTTCCAGACCAGCAAGACTTATCTATCTAGGCTCTGTAGACTCAGCGCTACGTCTCGCTTACGTTGACAGCCTGCTAGACTTGTTCACCCTTTATTAGTATAGGCACTTCCATCAGTAACCTGTACACTCAATCCTTCTTCCATCGGACGGCCAACGCTCAATGCCCTGCCCCAATTTATCATCATCTGATCAATCAAATTCTCTGGAACTACTACCAGGCCTTCGGATGTGTCGACTAATCCAGTCTCGTCTGTTCGGTCTCCGGCTCTCTGAGTTCTCTCAGACTACCGGTATATTACCTGTGATTGTTCAGAACTGAACGATTCATACTCCTTTGCAAGAGAGCGTCGTTGGCTTCTCCACACTTTAGCAGTAAACCTTTTTCATCCTAACTGTCAGCACGAACCAAGTTATCCTCGTCCGTGTGGTCTCCTCCGCTCTGACCTCGCTGCTGATTACTGGCGGCACTCGAACCATTGCTAAGTGTTTCGTGACTATTACTTTCATTATTATGCTCACTTACCTCTCTTCATATGCCTCTGCTTTTTATCTTACGTTCGCATCTGCCTATTAGTGTGATCGTACCTGGGATTACAACTCCCAATGCACGGCAGTTTTGGCCTTCTGTGACCCTTTTCTCTAGATTCTGACGGTGCTTGGACTATGGAATTGTGAGCGCATTGGCGTAATTACACTTACGAATTACTCTTCGCACTGCTGTTTACATTCATCCGTTCCTAGCCGGTACTTTGAATTTCCCTTTTTCCTTGGAATGTTGCTTTACATATGTTGCTCCCGCATTCGGTCCTAACCTAGTTATCCTTAGTTTCACCTAAGATGCCTCTCGCATTCGGATTGCTGTCATCATCATGGGTTTACATGTTTCTCTCCAACAATCGTATTATTCGCTCAACTATGTCAACACGATGTATTATGTCGGTCACTTGATCCTGCGCGTGCAGAAACTTCTTCCTATCTAGTACTTGTAGTCTAGGTCCCACCAGCGACATGATGTAAAGAACGCGCTTGCAAATCATGTATACTAAACAAAATTACATAAGTTTTATTGTATCATAGGCACCGTTGCGCGCCACCAGTCTGTGTTAGTGCTTCTTGATTCATTGTTTCCTCTTTGTTTGGCTGCCTCTTGTCCGTTGCCCGTTTTCTCCCGAGATTTCCACAGTTACATTCGCCAAAACAAGAAGGTTAATCCACTGGGACTGGTTGACTCATCCCCAATAGCCAACTGGTATAAACGCTTGATGCTTTCTCCGGTAGATGAAGAACCCACACATCGTTCCAAATGGAGCTCTTTCCGCCATTCTGGAGACGCTACCTTTACGGGGTCTAAACAAATGGGTTTAGCTCGCCTCATACTCACAGCAGAACAATTTACTCACCTGGAATAATATATTTACATGGATCCCCTGTTCCACAACGGAAGACAAACAATTCTGGCGTGATTACCTTCACTGCCTCAAACATTCCGATTCTCCAGTCACCTGGAGCTTTTCTGATGTCATTTCACGGACAGCGTTGCGCTCGTATAAGTGGCTTTTCCGATGGCCTTCCATGGAGTTTTTACTTGGCCATGGAGACAATCACACTTACATTTGAAGGAATTCCGAATCCACTTTGCGGAGAATGGCATTTTCGCTTTTATGGACATATTCAGCCACAAGAAACAACTGCACTCACCGTCCCCATGACATGTCCAGCGTGGATAGCTGGACACGGTTTGCGAGCCGGACAAGCATATAACAGAAAAAGCCGGCCTCTATTAACAATGTGTTTACTCACCTGCATCATTATCATTCGACTCTAAGACCCTTTTACATCACTGACCGGCTTCAACGACTACTGCCGGATCATTACTAAGCCATTCGGCCAACCAAGGAAGAATTTTGGCTGTCAACCGACTGCGAATAATAGAGTGCAAAATCGGTCTATACGTTGCATAGATGACTAGCACTACTGTTCAACGGAAGCTACGGCAGTGTTCCAGGACGCGGTGGGTTTTCGCCTGGCAAGCGTTCTCCCTATAAAAAGCTACAAATGTCCGCTTAGCAACACTGCAACGTGGCGGATGTGACTCGCCACAAAATAAAGTCACAGCTAATCATTTCACACTGACGCAGTCCTCAGCCTTCTACATCCAACCTGTGCAACTGATTTTACTATGAAGAATGCTTTGATGGAGCACAGGTCATCCCGACTTCGTGATAGTCGTTGGTTGTACCAAAACCTTGCTTGGGCTCCTGTGCTCATGGATCACTACATGGCGAAATTACCCCAACTTGTATCTTGACGCAACAGTTATGACTGATTTTTGCGCGCCACAGCGCCATCATGTTCATTGGTCTGAATATTACCTGACAATATGCTCACTCGTATGGACTACATCTTTTCGTTTATTCTTTCCATTAAAACTAAATGTTTTAACATTTCAAAGAAGCTATGCTTGTATGCATATTTGATCACACTTTTGCAGGTGTGTCTCGTTTTACCGAGAATATACCATTTATTTATTATATATTTATTTTATACTTTATCCACGAACCCAGTGGTCAAGAAATTGGAAAGTGATGAATGTCAAGCTGAAGGCAAGGAATGAAGATGTAGCTAAGTTATTAGGATTAAAATTCGCTTTTTTGGATGGCTTCGCCATTGCCCTGCAATACCCTATATTTGGAATAATTACGGGTTTACGAACTTGCCAGTCAATAGGTTAGGCTGTACTGTTTGTTAAAATTTTTAAATCTCGACGATGTGACCATAAAATGAGAGCAGCCGGAGGCTTGTGGATACCATTTTGCCCCTTCAGCGTTTGGATCAACGTGTCAGTGAGAGGGCCGAAGCCTCAGGAACTAATCAGTATTGACTAACTACCTCTTGCATTCAGAATTCTAAGGTTGGCACCTGTACGATGCGTGCTACTGACCCGACTGAGACCTGCTGGTTTTTGTGAGTGTAATAATAGATAAGTTAAAAGAATAAGGGTCACTGATGGAGACAATTCATTGGGCTTATCCCTTATTATCCCTTACCGGATGCTTTTGTGGCGGCGTCTACTCTTTCCGTAGTGCAGTCATAAGGTGGAATTGGCAGTAGAACTCAAGTAGGTCAGGAAGAAATCGTTGAAGACTAAAACCATCTTGTGCTCGGTTTGCTATTCCTAAACCCTAGAAAATTTGTGCGACGGATACCGTTAAAGTCTGTTAGGTTATAAGACGGTAACGGCAATGAATGTGGATTAGTTCGAAACCTGATGGATCCAATGGGTGCGCACTACTTATGATGTCCGACAGGCTGAAACTGCAGTCTAGTGCTCTTCTGGGCATGTGGACAAATAGCTGCTTTTGAAGCTGGCTTTGATGAACCACAAATATACAAACGTGTCATGCTTGACATCGCGAAGCACACCGTTACAGGCGTGATCAATTACCAAAACAAAGTTTGGGCAAAAATGTACAAAAATACATGTTTAGATAACAGTTAATTCACGTGTAGTGGTGTACATAGCTAGGTAACTGTTATGTATGGGTGATTTGGGTTTAACCCGTTCTAGCCAATAGTTCGGAGGCGGTGTTCCAGGACGTGGTGGGTTTCGCCTGGCAAGCGTTCTCCCTATAAAAAGCCACAATTGTCGGCTTAAAAACACTGTGACGTGGCGTTCGTGACTCGTCACAAAATAAAGTCACTGCCCCGTGGATATCCGGATAATTCCGTTAAACCCACGGACACCAATCTCCTACTTGCATATTGATGACGATAGCAAACATTGAAGATTGGAGCAGCTCAATTACAAGCACAAAATACAGAGATACGTATGCATACACACACAATGACAAACATACTTCTAAAAACAAGCACTGTTTTGGCACACATATCGGATTTTTGCACATTCTTGATCATGCATCGTTATGTCAAAATGATCATGCCTATAAAGGCGTGCCTCACCTTGTTGAAAATAAATGTTTTATTTATTAATAAATGTAGCTAGTGATTGTAAGTGTGGTGCTGTCATTCTGACTATTTGATATCGTGAAGTATGTAAAATTAAAAGAATGCAGTCCGTGGGTTGCATAGCCTTATCCGGATAACCACGGAGCAGTGACTGTAGTTTTTGGCGTCATCCTTCACGCCACAGCGTCGTATTTGACAGACATACGTGGCATTTTATAGGGAAAACTCTTGCCAGGCAATAGCCCAGCACGTCCGGGAACACTGCAGCTGAACGCTTTGTGGGAACGGGTTAAAGCCAAACCACCCATCTGGCACCACGAAGAGTTTGTTCGGCTAGCCAGCTGCTGATTGCTCATGGACTAATTGGGATAGTCTGAAAATTGGTTTATTGGTATCTGTGGTGTCATGTCCAGTAGTCCTTCACCAGATGATCCCAGCACCGAACTGCAAGATAGATCAGGACGACACACCTATGGTAGGTTGTAATGACCAGAAACCAGAGTGTTGTTTACAGCTTTCGTGCCTATTAACGTAATGCTTCTATTAGAAATGCTCTTATAACTGCCAAACTCTAACCCGATCGTAACCTGAACACAGGAAGCGCAAATCCAGACTGCGTGGGCATCAACCGAGTTATAGAGAGGCTGAACATCGCCAGTCCTAAAAACGTTGATGAGATAACTTACGTACTGATCTACACCACTCCCTTTAACGGCCAAGGAAGCGGTCAGCGCGGAACAGTTCGCAGCCAGGCAGGTATACTTCACCATCTGCGCTTTCCTCAAACATCCAAGTTACAGTGAAAGCAAGTATATATGAATTGTAGTGGTCTACGAGTAGTCCCATCTAGCACATCTTGGTCCTCCAGCTACGCACGTAACTAAGTACCAGTTGGAGCAGGTCGACACGATCGACCCACCCATCAACCAAAAAGCACCAACAGCAGACCTTGCTCACGGGCTGCACGCCGGGCTTTTTGGTCGCTGTCCAAATTTCTTTATCCTTATTATATCTTTTTCATATGTTGTATGGCTTTCGCCCATAATCATTTTCTTTTTATATCCGTTCAACAGTTTTACATGTGCGTTCTATCCCCTTTTATATACGTTTATTTGGATTTTACATATTTCTTCGGGTAATTGCAGTGATTACAAAAATATGGTTTCATGGTCAATTGTGCTGTGCAAGTTCAAGGTTCAACAAAGTTCTTGTCCTTTTTCGGGTTACTTTCAGATCCCACGATAGGTTGTGCCTCAAAGCATCACCCGTAATTTGAATGCGCCCGTGTCATTAACCAGTTGCTTTTAATAGAGGTCGCAAGTGGCTCTATCAACTAGTGTACCTTAAAACCTAGGGTGGTGACCCCGTGACGGAATTGTACAAACTTTGTGGCCTGACCTAAATACTTCCACATCTCTCCCAGGAAAACCTGAACTTCCCTGTCGGCATCCATGACAAGTTACGCAGGTAAACAACACACTATCGCTGGTATTCTGGCAGCATCAGCGAGCGCCCAGGCGCTTGCGTGGGACTAAATTCGAGCGACCGAGAAATACCCATTTAACAGTTGCTAACTTCATAGATTTTGGTCGGCTAACGATATGTTAGCAATTTCTACATTACATTGCTTCATTTACCTTACATCTACGCCCCATGAGTATGTTTGACTGCACCATTACATTCGCTGCGACTGGTCCGTAGGTGCTCCACTTGATCACCATTTGTTACCGCAGCGTTTGCCAAGGATGACAAACGACTAGGGTCTCGTGACGGTTGCTCTAGGTCAAATGGCTAGCCCATAATATTCAGAAGAGTTGACTAGCTTGAGCATGCATTAATCCTTGCGTGCAACTCGAGATACACACCATATTCTGTCATATTCGTTATTGTTTAGCCACACCACCGAGCGTGCGCAGGCTGGCTCAGTTGCGTGATGAAGAAAGGCTTGGTGGTACCACTTCCTCAGAGGTTTTGCCGGAACTTCCAGTTGCAGCAGTACAAGCAACTGCCTCCGCCTAATGTAGTAAGTACCGTATAAAGATCCGTGGAGAAAGGAAGACTCAGAGTATGGGCTGCATTAATGTTACGCAGTACAATTTGCAGGCATCCGTTTAGGTACTTCGGATGATGTAACTTTCGAGGAATTTCTCTGCTTTGGCTGTCTGGAGGCAGCCTTTTACTACGCAATGTCCGCCGTTAACAGCCTAAGTTGCGGGCATTTTCCTGCGCACTCCTACACACTACTTCAGTGCTCCAAATGCTTCATACTTGGTGAACGATCCGTGCACTTTGGACTAGAAGCAAGATGGCGACGCATTTTCCCACGAACTAGTGTTCCCATCACGCAACTGCTGCTGCTGCTGCTAACATTTGGATTGTCTGGTTCTCGGTGGAAGCGCAGTTAAATCAATCCGAAACCAATAGCGAGCAAATGTACTGCCAACAAATTCGACTTGTACTTTGCGTTGAGCACTTTGATAAGCAGTTCAACTAGGCGGAAGCAATGATTAGTCTGCATTTGAAAATCCGTATGACTTCCTGGTTTGTAGACACTTCACCATCTCCTGAGGCTTAGGTTACTAATGCGCTTCGTCTCCTAAAGCGCAAAAAGGTCCCCAGCCCGGACGAAGTACCTCCGGCTCCGTTTAAATATGGCGGTCCATCCATTGTCTAAAAGCTAACTTCCATCCTCCAAAAGGCTTAGACTACCGCAGAAATCCTCTCCGAATAGAGCCTCAGGGAAATCACCCTGGGCTTCAAACATTGATGCCAGGCTGGATTGCGCTAACCACAGAGGGAGCAGTCTCATATGCGTTGCCTTTAATGTTTGTGCCGCCCTGCTTTTAAAGAGGCTAAAGCCTGGTACGTGAACAAAAGGTACGCAAGGAGCAAGCTGGGTTCCTCTTAAACCAACTTTGTATCGTCCCCATCTTTATCTGCTGCGAAACACACGCGTCAACAAGGTTTGGTCGGTCTACTATCGTTTTATTCTTAGATATACAAGCCGCGTTTGATCCAGTTGACCGAGCTGCTCCTTAGAGCTGTTACTTAACAACGCGTGTGCATGCTGACGTACGTATTGTTAATTGCATCAACATGCTTCGAGCCATTTGCGCTCGAACCGCGGGCAGATTG
This sequence comes from Dicrocoelium dendriticum, assembly GCA_944474145.2. Taxonomy (NCBI): domain Eukaryota; kingdom Metazoa; phylum Platyhelminthes; class Trematoda; order Plagiorchiida; family Dicrocoeliidae; genus Dicrocoelium; species Dicrocoelium dendriticum. The sequence continues at coordinate 88,418,998 of OX104064.1, forward strand.
TGGGTGCACGGTGCAATTTCGCCGTTAATTGTTATCACGCGTGGTGTGAGATTGGGCTTCCTCGCATCACCCTTCCTGTTTAATCTAATCAGTGAAGCCATCCTGAAGTGTGCTCTGGAGCACTGCGAACCCAGTAATGTTGTACCGCTTCCGGGAGACCAACTTTGCAATTAGGGGTATAAAGACGATATCGCCGTACATTGCGATGCCTCACAGGCTGCCCAAAATAGGCAGGGTAGCTTGGTGGTGTCCGCCTTCCCGTTTGCCCCTTCAAATTTTAAGGTCTTTGTAAATATTGGACAAGACCTGCTTTAATCCTTATCCTTTCAAAACAATCTCTGGAAGTATAAGGAAAGTTTGTTTTACCTTGGACGATGCATCAACACTAACGGATTAAGGGATGAGGTCTCAATGCTGCTCTCTAAGTCCCGGGAGGCGTTTGTTACCCTCCGCCTGTGCTGGCGTCCCCGTGACCTGAGTCTATCCATGAAGTGCCGAGTCTACAATGCAACGGCGAGAGCGTTCCTGCTCTACGGTTTCAAGCATTGGCTTGTTTGCGCAAAGCAATTTCAATTACTAGCTGCATTTAATCACCGCTGTCTTCGACACATTGCTAGTGGGCGGTGGCAACACCAGATTAGTAAGGACGATGTTCGCCGAAGGATTTTCAAATCGGACAGACGTTGCCGGCCGTTAAGTCTTACAAGTTTATTGCATAGGCTTCGGTGGCTTGGGCCGGTGCTTCGCATGCCTTATGATCACTTGCTTTACTGTGCACTCTTGGTGCGCACAGAAGTCCTGTGGAAGCAAAGACAAGGTGGTCAGCGGAGGACGGGCCAAACGGATAAAGGCGTTGACTTCACATTTAGCCGAGGTCGGGCGATCTTCACTCCCCGGTTGAAAGTCCAAGACCATAAACACAGTCGGCTGGAATCCTCATCGTACATATCAATAAACCGCAAGCGGTGGCGAACATGTGTGACACTGCCCCATTACCCCGGTTCTCAATTTTTTATTCTCTCTATTTCCTTATTGTTGTAGTAGTATTACGTTCATCCTTACCCTGTTGCAGTCTGTCAATTGTACTCTTGACATAGATATATATAATATGAACTATTATGAACCATTATATATAGGGTTGTCTGGCGTTTCCTCTAGTTCCAACTGAAATTGGAATGTACGTTAGCGACACTACCGAAAGGAATGTTGCTGACGTATTTCAAGCCGTGTGGAAATCGTCTGCTGCCAGAATTGTGCCGTGTGACAAGGTATCACTGGATCTCAAAGCATCAAGGACTGCGCGCCAGATGTTCGGACTTCTAGCAGCGCGCTTATCTTGAGTTCTACTTGGATTGCAGTGGAACGAGGCGCAATCGTGTTCACTAGCTCTAAGGAGCTGACTGTAAATGATGTTACTTATGAAATAGATGGATTTGGCGAAACTAAGGTCAAGTATGAGCAGTGTTTGCCCCCATAAATTGTGCGGGCTGATTTACCGTCTGGTGTAAGTGTTTGCAACGGTTTCACTAGTTAGACGGCTAAGTCTACGATCGCAGCCTCTTCCGAAAGGTGGTGCCAGTCTACCTCCGGAAATTAAAGCCACCCATCACCAAGCAACGGTTGACGGAGGGCTGGCGTATGAACTCAATAAAATCTCTACGCACTAACAAAATGTCAGACCGTTTAGCAGAAATGCACACGTTAAACAAAGGGGTTCAACGGTCCTATTAGTTAAGTAAAACGTAGATGTTTCGGAAACAGGTAAACAAAAGTTTAGGTAGAGCACAACCCCACCTCTGCAACCGTGGCATGGATGACTTGCTCTCCTTAGTGCTTAGCCAGGTAGTAGTATTTCACTCTCCATGACCTCTGAATGCATCAAGGTTCAGGGAAACCGGTGACAACTGGATGTGCAAGGGGCACAAGAGCGCCAACTGCGCACATGCAGTCGCGTAGGCTATGCAGGTTACTAAGCAGTACATGGAGAGTATTGGTATTGTGCTACCAGGAGCTGGTTTTTACAGGATGCGCTCTGGCGTGGCAGAAGCGGGCCGCCAGCGCGCCAACCGAAACCCAATAAACAGAGACCACTTTCACCAGCAACGAGAAGCATCTTGAGACCTTGGATACCTGGCTTCTTTTTCGCCGTGTCCGCTAGAAGAACGTCTGGCTGTATGTCGACTCCCGAACCGCTTACTTTAAAAGCAAGTCGCATGAGCGCTTGACGCTCCTCAGTTGTGGTAATAATCGCCCGTAGGTGAGGCCTGGTTTTGGGGCTACTGACGGGCACGTCTACAAGTTTGGTTAGTTTACGGTTTGTCACTCCAGCAAATTCAGGTGGCAGGAGACTAGTGTCGCAAATTTTAAACCATTTGCTATCATGTAACGTTATTTCTTTGGGAAATGCGAGAGAAAATTCCAGGCCAATTCTAATGATTACTTTACTATCTGTATGCAAGTCACCTTTACTTGGCTGGTTTACAGCCCATGTTACAGAGCCGCGGTATGGGGACGCATGTGCCTAAGTAGAATGTTCGTTGTACAAGACAGAACCTGTGGGACGACTACAGGACTCATTCCTGGTTATGTGCTAAAGGAACCTGCCATACAAGCTGCGCACCCTTCGCTTTTAGTTAAGTGTGGGTAATACCTTCTTGGTCTTCCTTTGCCTACGTTTCCTAGGCACATGGGGCTGCAACTCGTCCTTACTATACACGGAGTCAAAAACACCGATGTGTCGTTAATAACAGAAAACGCGCTCATAGGAAGTGGTAGGGTCGTCAAGCTGCTGGTATCCGAAGAGTTGCACCAACTCCCAATACTTCGCTTGACAGGTACCCTAGCTTCTGCAAGGCTAGCTACCATTGCATTCACTTTCCGGTTAAAATCGGACAACAAGGTAAATACGCTTACCATGCTTTCTAACCTGGACAGCGAAAAGCTTGCATCCGAAAGCGGATCTTGATGATTGTTATGCTTGCGACATGTAAATAAATTAATAAATAAATACTTTATTCTCGACTATGCGAGGCACGCCCATGGAGGCATGATCAGATATGTACAACTGTACAAACATTTTATGGCAATTGTAACAGTAACAGTAAAAAATTGGTCATATGTCCATGATAAAATACATAAATAAATAGTTTATTCTCAGTTTCATAGAGACGCACCAACTTAGGCATGATCAAGGTTTAAAAACAGTTGTGTATCACGACGGTACATTGGGTTCAATCGTGTGTAGTTGAAACGGTGTCGGGAAGAGTTGATATGTGCGTCTAGTCGACTTGCCAGTATGTAGTTGTGGGCTGTGACTTTATTCAGTGGAGAGTCACATCCGCCACGTCGCGGTGTTGTTAAACAGACGTTTGTGGCTTTTTATAGGGAGAACGCTTGCCAGGCGAAAACCAACCACGTCCTGCAACACTGCCTTATAGCAATTTGAACATTAATGTTGAACTGGCAAAGCCGCTTGACGACTGGTTTAAAAGGCTGGAAAGATTTGGGCAGCTCTATCTGCTTTGGCAAAAATTGACATCGTGCCCAGGATGTGGTGTAACAAAGGCGCGGAATAATGTGGATATAAGGACAGTCCCTTAGGTGTGTTCAAGACAGAAGCCAGAGCCGGAGTGAAAATGGAGTGTAAATAAACGGCATCAGGGCGAGAAGAAGATGGGTAGGTGTTAGTTACTTCGCCAGCGACCTGATAAAGAAATGGGTAGTGTGAGAATTGGTAACTGGCAAAGCATTCTGTCGGAATTGGCACGACGTTGGATTATTCTGGAGAACGTTCATAGGTTGAATGTTTGAAGGTTACCAACTGTGGGTCGGTAGAAGGCAGCCGTGAAGTTGAGACTGGCTGTAGGCTGTTGTTTGCAGAAAGTGCAAAGGTTGTGCTAGATGGACCTGCGTTGGTTGTTGAATAACGTGGGCCGTGTCTCGCCTTTCCCCATAAAAAGGGGTAGAATTCGTGGGGGCTACGGTGAACTGCCTTGGATTAGGTGCGTATTTGGTCTGGTATGTACGGTCATCTTGCGTAAACGACAGTGGCGCAGGTAGGTAAATCGCCTTATTAAGTAAACCATTCGGCTGCGTCCAAGTACGCTTCGTCCGCGACATATGAAGCTTATGTGACCGCAATTGAGCGGCGTTGCGACTAGAAATGACTTGTTTAGCAAGTTGTTTCGCAGGCACGATTGGTGTATGTAAAACGGTATGGAGATGTGGTGAAGTAGCTCTGTTTATACTGGTACGGTTGCGGCCGCAGTCGAGCCCTGTGATGTGTGGTTTTTAAGTAGATAAGGCTTGTGAGGTGAGAAGATGCGTTGGGGCATTACCACACTAGTAGCTGTAGGTGGCTTTTGCGGCGCTCTGGGCTTCTTTTCATGTGCCTTGTAATTGTTGGATTTGACGGTGTGATAGTACCTCATTGGGTTTGATAGCCGTGCTTTGTGGCTTTCTCTGTTGTTAGGTTGGCGTGAGTTTTACAAGGTTCTCTGAGTTGGGAGCCAAGTACAACGCTTGGATCCGTGGTTGTTATTAACCAGCAGAAGGGAGGAATCGGGCTTTTCAAGTAAATAAGGTTTTCGGGGTGGGATGCCTTGGGGCGTCACTACATTCATAAATAGAGATGATGGCTGCGGTGACCTGCGCTTCAACGCTTCTGCGTTGCGATTATTGGAATTGGCGTTGTTTCTGTGCCACGCAGGGGTTGAAAGCCATGCTTTAGGGCGTTTCCTGTTGTTGGGTTGACGTGAGTTGTTCGAGGCTCTTGGGGTTTGAGGCCGATTGCGACTATTAAGCTGATTGTTGTCAGTAGGCAAGTAAACAACAGAATCAGGCTTATAAGTCTGGCCTACAAGGCCAATAGTAGACTCAACACTCATGTCCGAATTGCTATGTGACGTAGCACTTGCAGTATCAACGGCAATAGCAGAGAGTGAGGGTGAAAAAGACCGGTTCAATGCAGGCTGAAAGAAGCGTCTTGTTATGGTGGGTTTCGCGGTGAGAGGGTGTTTCTGCTTAGGGTCGGTGACAGCAGGCAGTGGAGTAGCCAAGTTAGATACCCAGTTAAGAATGCGATTAGATGGTTGACCAGGTGCGGCATGAGTGTCATGCATGTCTGAGTAGCCATAAGTCCCATCGCTAGTAGAATCGATGGTTATAGCAGCCAGTGCAGACGAAGATCCTTCATTGACTTCAGTCCAAGGCAAGCTTCGCGCTGTTGCAGATTTCGCATTCGAAGTGAGATCTTGTTTTGGAGACAAGTCGAGGTCTATCGTTGGCACGATTGTCGGTTTGGCCGAAGATTTTGCAGATGAGTCAATAAGAGCATTGCGCTTGCCCTCTGGCTTGGTGGACGACATTAAGGATCTTTGAAGTGGGGTTTTGTCAGGCTTAATGATAATCGGCCCAAGGTTTGCCACCGTGGACACAATCGGATTATACATGCTTCAGCAAGTTGTGGAGTAGCGAAAGTCAAAACTATGGGGCAAGTGCGAGTTTTACCAGACTTGCGTAGCCGTTTGCACGCACAGCAATCTTATGGTGTGTTGCATGCACTTAAAAGAGAACGCTTCACTTTTTCAAGCGGCAAGCGATCAGGTGCGTTGAATATGACGGCATTCTGAGAACGACGTACACGTTCCGTTACTTCGTCGATAAATACTGCTAATAACTCGCCAGCGGCGTTCAGTTTATTTGGGTTATCAGTTTTCATTAATCCCGACAGAATCGACAGCGGTTTGAGGTTCTTTAAAGTTGCAGTCATCGTAAGCAGCTCATTTTTATGCATGGTAAGCTCATTTTCTAATTGGTGAATTTTGACTTGAGCTGCGCTAAGTGGGTCATCAAGCCTGACCCTGCAATCCTTCACCACGGATGAGTATGCTGAAAGTGCTCTCGTTGCTGCTGTCTGCACTGCTCTCTTTGAGGAAAGAGAGGGATTACAACGTTTAGCACGCATTGGTCAGGAGTAAACAAAGAATGACAAAGCAATAGACAGCGTGAAACCCGTAAAAATTGGTAAGACACGGAAAACGATCGAGAGTTGCAAAAGCGATGAGGGAGGTAGTATAGAATATATTGTGCTACTGATTAGTAACAAAAAAGACCGACAAAGTGGTTATACGCAATTTTCGAAAATCTGAACAGCAACGCGAAAAATACGCACCGTTTTAAATTGTGATGCAGCGTAGCTGCGGCTGCAAGTGACAGAGGTGATGGTCGAAATATTTCAATGTAATTCGCAAGTAGCGATTTGCAGGCCGGGTAGGGAACGTAATTACTCGATACCATGTTGTGTGTGCGTCGTCAACCGCGTCCCACCCCGAAGTGGCAACCTACTTGCGGAAGGCTATAAAAAGGAGGAAGCAACTTGGTGGATTTGTTATAGCACGACCTGTGATGACGCAATATCTTTTCAACCTGATAACGGATCGACGTGGACACCATTTCTAATAGCCGCGTCGTTGTTTGGAGCATGTATACATACGCATTTAACCCTCAATGCGTGAACTCCAAAACTGGTGGAGTCTTGAAAGGCTCGGTTTTGCGTTCCCCTTATAAGTGCTGTGACTACTTTCACTGGTCAGATGTATTGGAATCTTTTTGGAGGTAGGTTGGGTGATGGTGGCATGCTTAAGTAAGTGGTACGCTGTAATCGCATGCATATCTGAAGCAACGTGCAGGTGCACCCAAGGCTGCGCATCGGGCACGGCGGAATGCAATCACGGAGGGCGGGCTGACTTTACTCACAGGTACCGTAGAGACAACAGGCCGTGACGGACAAGTGGCACATGCGGCAGTCAGGCGGACAGAGGGTTTAGGCTATTGAGGCAAAGGTAAGAAGACAGCGACGCACACTATTATAAAGTAAATGGCGTCTGCAAAGCCAATTAAGTTTCAAGCTGAGCGGACGTTGCTCACACGCCACATGGAGACAGGGGGAGTGAAAAAGTGCCAAACGGCGGACGCAGGCCATGAAGGAAAATGTAAAAATCAGCGATGCACCCTTACTACAAGTACGTAGCGGTTGAAACGCTAACGTGTGTTCAAGCTAAGCTGAGGTTCACAAGAACGTTAGAGACCTCAGAGCGAGGCGGAGCAGTGACGCGTGCGGTAAAAAGGTGTTGGCGGACGGAGTACACAAGAAGCGTTTCCTGACGAAGTGTGGTAATCGAACTATAGGGGCATTCGACAAAATGGGCACTGACGTTCCAACCATTCACAAATATACTCGACCTAGCGGGTAGGCGTGCAACTAGCTCATAACCCCCGAAGGCTTAACACTGAGAAACGGTTCAAACCCCGTACATTAAGGGGTAGCACGTCCTTCGAGACAGGGTCGCCAAATGCATAAGGTCTCCTGAGTTGATGCACCGCCCTTATCGAAGTGAAAAGATGATACCATCCGAGGATGCATATTAGAATACGGCTGGTGGCACTGGGAAAGTATCGACGGTGCGGGGCATCTACACTGGCGGACTAAATGCTACAGCACTGGTGGCTTTTCTCGTACCGGACGGAAATTAGACGACAAAATCAATACGTAAAGTGAGTGTATGGAATGTGGTACTGCGAAGCCAATGATTAGGGCCGACTGTGTGAACCGGGTGTTGGGAGCCACGAAAATGGAGGATGGAAGTTTACCGGTAAAACGCACAAAACAATCGACGCCTCATGGTAACTAGAAGTGGTATGGCACCGTGCAACCTTGAACCGGTAGGAGATGTGTGTAGTGTTGAGCTAAATATCACATGTAAGATGGGGAACTCACAAGGTGGGAACCAGACGCGGAAAACAATGGAACATGATTGGTGGAGGCGCTATGCACCCACCAAAAAATTAATCAGAACGGCAAATATCTACCGGTGGTCTAAACGCCAAGTGAATTCATGTTGTGCGCGGACCAGGATTGATATAGACGAAAGGCTCAATGGAGCATTGTAGGTGGTTGTCATTTGATTTTGAAGATGACGGAGCACAGCGGAACATGCGCACTGACTATCCAAAAACACATTACTGGTTGTTATTACCTACCTGCAATTAAATGAGGCGACCAAATGGTAGGTCCATGGTATCCTGAGACTGCATGTCCATGAGACAACCTATTTTCAAGGGGCTGCATGACTGCCATTGGTCTAGAAGTCCTGTGTGTCTGGACTGCGCGATTGTCATAGGCGAACCAGATGACTTGGATAATAGAGTCAGCGTTCATAAAACACGACACGGAAGATGTATAAGTGCTTCCAGAGGATGGACTGCTTTACTTGGGGGACACCGACCGCGCGACACCCCGCTGTGACACCTCCCGAAGATGCCAAGTAGCACCGAACAAACTACCATTGGCATCGAGATCCATTGGTAGCCACAAAGCAGACGGTTCCCATTGTCTGTGTACATCAGGTAGTTAGGCCGATGAACACTAGGTTCATTCACTTTAGCCCGGAACGTTAATTTGTCAGCAGAAATTGGGACAGCACTCACAGTACAGTTCAGTCGATCAACTATATTGCGGAAACTATAGCGCGGGGATGCGGTTGGCGCGATACAACCCACGCGAATAAGAATAAATACAAACACCAAGATCGTTAGCTTGGATGCGAATAAAATGTAAAGGAAAAAGCTGCAAGAAGTACAGCAAATTAATCAAATGGACAAAAGTAAGCAACCGAATGAAATAAATTGAATGCAGGAACGCCAGTGACTGTCACTTCTGATGCGGCTTCGTACTCACCAGCCTGATTGCCTCTCAGCGAATTTCTTTATTCCTCCAGGCCACGTCATGGACTGTTCACCTCGTGGTTCCTCCCAAATTGGAGCAGCCAGGGCGTATAATGCACGTCGATTAAGCCGGATAACAACCAACCCGCAAAAATTGCCTGAGCAACGTAAGTGAATGGGAAACCGTAAACGCTGCAGTTTGGAACAAGAAGGCTTTCGACGAAAATACAACTTGCGGACCTCAGCTGGGAATGGAACAACTGTTCAACATCCTTAGCTATTGTCTTCCAAAGTAATGGCTTTCTCGGACCGGAATCTCACTCGTTGTTTTCACCCATTTTAAGTGTCAGTAGACGTGCTAGTCCAGTGGTAGTCTATCGCTTAATAGACGGGGCAGTGGACGAGGAAGGGAAGAAACACAAGATGGGTGTGTTGTTGAACTGATCCCGAGGGACAGATATCATTCTCCGGCTGCCTATTTCTAGAGAGTTGAAATGCTCCAGGGGCCGTGTGCCTAGCCGTTACCATAACAGCTTGTACCACATGGCAGTGGAGGTTATCGAGGTTTCCTTGATGTAACCCATCCCGACCTTGGACTCAACAGCCTGCCCACTTTGACAAAAGTCTGCACTGCTTGATGCGGGCAGTAGTAAACCTTGAGCATCCTAAGATTCACTTCCAACGTCTAAGACAAGGTCTGGCGCAGGTGCTCTACGCCAGACCAAGCTGTGAGGTTATGGCCCATAGACCCACTGTTTTAAATAAACAGGGCCATCTACCACGCGTGAAACTCTGAAGAGTATGGGAGTGCGACTGAGTTAGTTTAACACCTAAAGATTAACCCGTCTAATGTGAGTGTCTCTATAGGCATTTAGAAAATACCACCCAGCCTACCTACGAATCCGGTTCAGGCGACATCAAGGTTACCTGGCTGCTGCACGGCGCTGCGACCCACCGCAAGTTATTGCTGAACACTGCACGTGCATGCGGCTGACCATCGTCTTTTCTTGACAGACATTCTGCTGTGTTACCCAAAATGCCATGAAGGCCTAGGTCTCCACGCAAACTTTGGATCTACTTGACCTCCGTAGAAATGTCCCAGAGGCGTCCAGTCACGCTGAAGTGCGCCATTCTGTCAATCGGCAGCTGAAACAAAGCCTACGCAGTCCTCGTAAAGCATGCTGGTCCCCGCATGCTTCGAAAACCTTGGTCTCTGCCCCCTTTGACGATACTGGCGAGCTCCTTTAGCTTATTCGATCTACTGACCACAGCAAGCCTGGTGTCAGTGCGACTATACGCGAATCGATTGGTTAGCTGATTGCCAAATTACAGAGATGCCTAGACCAAGGAGCCGAACCTTTTCACTCCCAGTTCAATTGGCTCTCACTCTCCACTTATATTTTCGACGAACCCGGCTGCCCGCTCTGGGTCGACACGTTTGCGCAGTCCAGCGAAACGAAAGTTTGTTTTGTAATTGGACACTTAAGACGATATAAAGCTGCCGGCTCAGACAGACGTCCTCCGGAGCTGTTCAAATATGGAGGCTCAGTTGTCATTATCCAGCTAACCTCCGTATGCTCTAAACTCTGGCATGAAGAAACGGTGCCTTATTCCTGGGGCAAGATAGTTATCCTTCTGACTCTTAAGAGGAGTACTCACATATTGTGGACCCAGCACCGGGGTATTTGTCTCCTTTCGGTTGCCACCAAGATATTAAATAAATAAAGCTTTTATTCTTAACAAGGCGAGGCACGCCTTTACAGGCATGATCATTTTGACATAACAATGCGTGATCCAAAGTGTGTAAAAATGAGATATGTTTGCCATAAGAGTGCATGTATGCGTAGGGGGTATGTAGGTATATATTTGTGTGTGCGTGTATGTAGCTGTGTACTTTGTGCTTGTAAGTGTGTTGCTCTATTCTTGAATGTTTGATATCGTCAGCAATGTGCGAGTAGGAGATCGGTGTCCGCAGGTTGGAAAGGATTACTCGGATAAGCACAGGGCAGTGACTTTGTTTTGTGGCGAGTAACGACCGCCACGTCAAAGTGTTTTGAAGCAGACATTTGTGGCTTTTTATAGGGAGGATGCTTGCCAGGCGAAAACCCACCACGTAGCAATATTAATTTTCCTTGTTGGACATACCTAGGCTGACGCCAGTGGAGCCAAGGTGGATACCTGTTAATTTGCGAGCAAGCCGCCCCCGTTATGGGACCTATAACACTTCCCCGTGTACTGTTCATGCGGGCGGGGAAACTAAGGGAGTCTCCTTGAGCGACAACAATAATGCAACGTCTGTGGACATTATACAGGCTTGAATAGGCTTAGTATAGGCTTACGTTGACATGAATATGAACTTATACAGCACCACGTCCCTGCGCCTCTTGCCTACCAGCTTACCCACCTGTCGCCCCAATACATGAGCATATGGGAATCAGTAAGTGTGCAGGTACCTGGTTCAGCTTTATTTTGAAGTATCGTGTCTACCGCGGCTCTTGCCCATCTTCTTGCCAGCAGGATACACGCTGTTATTCGGCTACCGCACCGCAGTGCCACCCAGGTTTACAGGTCAGTGCTCCTGCTCCCAGCAACCACTTTTCAGCTCATCCATGCACATCCATGCTCCCGTACTTTACAGCATAACCGTACTCAGGTATCACAACTACCGGCCACGGCGTTCCCATGCCCTTGGTTATTCCATACTGGTAACCGCCTTTTTCAGGGCCACCCTCTGTCCTACAGCCTTGTGGTGCATCCTTTTAGCCAGCAGTGCCCAATTGTATCCTTGCATGTGCCGCACCAATTGGTGGCTAGTTCAGTGGGTGGGTCCGTAATCGTGGACCAAGTTCCCTACCGCCCTAGTACACTTTCGGTTCTTAAGCAAAACCCTTCTATGTAGTGGCCTAAAACCACGAAACATTCTTCAGTACCGATGCTTTGCGGGTTATGAGCACTTCGAACACTCCTAACTGAGACCACAGTAGTCGCATTTGGATCTAAGTTCTGTTTGCACACCCAAGAAAAACAGTCGTAACAACACATCCACCTCGTTTTCCTGTGGACCTTGTTAGCCATGCGCAACGTTTCCACTTCCATTCCATTCAGCATCCCCACCGTGAAATTAATAAGTGCGCGTCTGGTATCTTCGGTAAGTAACCCGTTGTGTTGCAAGAGCTTCATTTTCTCCGAATAACGATTCAGCACACTGCATTCATGCGTGTAGTACTACGCCAAACAATACTATATGGACCATAAGCTCCATTAAGAAGTGGAGGTACATTACCCTAAAAGTTATTGCTCATCAAATTATTCAATGTCCTTCCATTGTGAAACCATGAGCAAATTTCTGCTTACATAGTATAAAGGGTAAATTACCTACTCAGTAACTGTTGGAAGAGGTTCAGTTTATGTTGCCCATCCGAAGCCAGTATGCATGACTATATTGTAGTTGGTTACTGCAAGTGGCAGCAATTATGCGCATGGCCTGTTGTGAAGCCGTATGAAGAAAACAAGTGCCGACCTCCAACAGAAGAATGATGCCTCTCTGCATAGGAAACACCCGCAGTTACCGTTCGACCGATGCATTACCACATTTCCCAACATATGACCTACTTATATACATCCATACACATTCCACTAAAACAATTAGTCTAAATCTATGTGCATGTCTTAGCACGGTCTTACACACACATATATATATATATTCACAAGTCGGACAATATACATATACCCTTATATTTATGCATTGTATATCAGGCTATTTCTATTCATCATACCGTTGGCACCGCCTTTGCGCAATATACCTTCTGATTGGCCGGCACATTTTTAATTCGAAATGAACTCCGCGTCAATAATTTGCAGACGATACAACCCAGTGCACAACTGTACACGGCTTGTGAGTTCATAATACTCTTGTCACTTGTTCATCTGCTAATTTATGCCCATCATTAACTGGTTCCGTTTACTTCTAATACGGATTGTACAACTTCATCCATTTAATATTTAAAAATTACATGGCTTCTCCATCTCCTTCACCCGTTAACATACAACCTCCAACAATTTTCGTTTCATATTTCCGCATGATTTCATTTATTTCACGTTGCGGATTCCCTGATTGCCACATTGCTGCAAATAATATTTCAAAAGAATTCATCACCAACGAACAATTACAGCACACCATGCCAGGTAAGTCTAACCATACTTTTCCCATAATCTTTCAGCACATTTTCATTCACAGGATACGTAAAATAGGCTTACGTTTATTAGACGACTAAGGTATTTCACTGTTTAACGAACCCTCGGAATAGCAGTATTTAACTGCATTTACTCCCATTGGAATTTTCGGGGATAGGTTACCATGCTTACGCAAAAGTACTTTAGTAGAAACGTACTATTATTTTATCGCTTCATAAACATATGCAGTGCATTCCTATTTATTATTGAAGTCTTAGAATATAATTCCTTACTCTCCAGATTGCCCTCTTGATGCCTGCTGTTCTATTTCACCTTGGCCCTTAACAAAGGTTCCGCCATCGTATACAGCCCAGCTCCCACGACCTTGCGAACCTTAACCAAATAAACCTCGTCTCCTTATGGCCTTTTCAACCAATGGGCAATATGGGTGAACTGCGTGCATATGCGGTGCAAAGGCAATTGATGCCTCTTAAAGTCAGTACTCCATATCAATGTAGTTACTCCTTATTCACGCAATGACCAACATCTTGGCTGGCGTACCAAAACGTGACACCCTCGTACGGCTACCTTTCCTTACGACTAGTAGCCACTCCGTTGTTAAGCAGGACATCTTATAGCGGAACCTTCCGGTCGCTATATGTCGGCGTCGTCTAGCCTCAAAGAAACGTCGGAAAAAGATGGATATATGTGTGATATGGACGTTAATTTTAGAAACGCACAATCCCACTAGCTGAAGGCACCGTAAAATGGTTCTAGCAACTGGAATGGTATAGTCACCAGCCGAGACGCAATAAATGCTCATCGAGGCTTAAAAGCCGAAAGCGCTGGTATGCGATTCGTTTGGTTGACTCATATACACGTAGTCATCGGACGAACAGGCAAGCTTCCTATGTTATCTATGTACAAAAAGCTATTCTATTTTTATAATTTGTTACACTAACAGGACAACCTGCAGGTCACTATATAGTTCCCTTCTAGAAGGGGACTGTATGTGACCTTTCGAACTACGTGAGGACCGTCTTTCGCGGGCCAGGCGGCAAAACCAGCTGCAGCTGCTGGAGGAGAACCAAGCAATCGGGCCCTAACGGGCTCGCACTCATGGGACGTGGACGCTCACATCCGGCTGGAACGGGTTTTCGGGCCAAGGTGAGCCGGCACAGCTGGGAGTGTCATAGCAACGTGATAATAAAATGCAGTTAATTAAGTTGTAAATAATAAAATTAACGAGTAACGGATGTATATAGGAAACGGTGTCCTGTAGCTTTTCTAGCGCTATAGCTTACGGTAACCATGGTAGCAGTTCCCGGTGTTTCCAAAGGCATACATGGGTCTAAAGTGGACGTATGGTATTGGATAATTAAATAGTGACTTTTCTTTGTCTGTAACTGAAGAATTGTCTTTGTAAGAGCAAATATGCATAGTGTTATGCATAACGTTAATGGGAAATGCAGGTTATGCTTACTTCATCTGCTGTTATGTGGTTTCGTTTTGCTTCACTCCTAGGCTGAAATATTAGTATGATCTGGGAATAGTTAGGGAAGCACGGAAATGGTTGTGAGAATAATATGTAACTAGCTTGGTGGACGGATGTGGCACCTATAGGAACGTAAGGTAGCGATATGCGCATACATGGTTGAATAAGGGACTTGTTACGAAATGCTTATGTATAACATATAAAACAATAACTAAATGCTTTCTTTGCGTGTAATGCGAGACACGCCTATTTTAGCGTGATAATGTTAAAGGTACAATTAGATATCGGTGAAGGTATAAAAGATAGTGCCTTAGTCTTAAACTAGGTCAGGGAGTTCACATATGTATGTGGCACGACGGCGAACGAACACAATCAGAGCCTCATAGGCGTATTGGCTAGCCTGTTGCATCCAAGGTTAACTTAAGCCTTCGAAGTGTCGGCCGCTGGCCGAGTGGTCTGCACGTTTGCTTTGCAACCATAAGGTCACCGTTTCGAATCCGCGTAGGGGTGGGCGTCCTCGCGGTATAATCAGCCCGCGCGCGACTGGTGGTGGCTGCGCGGCGGCAAAGCGCCGTTACGGCGTTCAGTTGACACCTTACTATTTTATTATTAAATAAATAAATAAATATTTTATTCTTGACTATGCGAGGCAAGCCAATTGAGGCATGATCAGGTACGTACAGCTGTACAGACATTTTATGGGAACTGTAGTGACAGTAGAAAATTGTTCTTATGTCCATGCCTGGAACTGTGCAATAGTGAACTTGCGAAACAGCGATTTGGTTGTAGTGGGATCGGGATCCATTTGTTTGGACATAATCGCTCTGCCATATATCGCAGTCATACCTCGACTAATAATAGATTGAGAATCCTGAGTGATCCATTGGAAGATAATTGAAGAGCAAGCTATCCAGTATAATGGTTCTAATTGAGCTGCCAGTGCGAAGTTATGGGCTGTGACTTCATTCGGTGGCGAGTCACATTCGTCACGTTGCAGTGTTGTTAAACGGACAGTTGTGGCTTTTTATAGGGAGAACGCTTGCCAGGCGAAAACCCACCACGTCCTGAAACACTGCCGCCAATCCATTGAATGGCAAGTTGTAACTGGCGATGTTTCTTGTTGAACGTTTTTTGCTCCGTTATTCGCAGTCAAGTTGCGTCCCAATTTTCTGCTGACTGATGCGTTATGCGAGTAGCCATTGCGTGCCTGGTTCCTCTCCTGTGCTAGATCGGTAGGTCAGAAACTAAGCATTCCTTCTGGATTTGATGTGTTGATCATCTGCAGAACCACGTGAAGTCTCGAAGAATATACGTTGAAATATGTTGAAGCCTTGGAGGATAGGCTAGGTTCCGACGAAAGAATAGCAGATCCCCCGGGGTATGTAGTGAACTTGATTAGCAATGTGGGACACCACGGCCATTTGAGAGGTCAAACGGATTGAAGAGCTTAGAATGACCGATTGTTCAAGCTTTTTATTTGCAGGAGAATGTGCCTTCCATAGTCGAAAGTCCTCCAGTCAAGAGATATGTGGAAGAGGTATTGTTAGGTAATTGAACTCAGTCGTTCATGCTGCGGAAGAATTGTATCAGTGCAAGATATTGAATGATTTGTCCGGTTAGTAAGTTGTAAAAAAGTTGATAATTTTCCGCTCATGTCCAGGTAAAGGAACTGTGGGCCTTGTATTGTGGTCGAAACGGAGGACAATTCCTTGGGTGCGTGTCGCCGTACCTGTGACAGACTCGGGAGATAAAGAAAACGAACAGAGACAGCCACACAGACAGAAGAAAGGAATGCATCTGGAATGCAGTCAATCAATTGCGGCGATGCCTGAACTAGTGTACCCCTATGCATGTAATTGTTATATAAATAGCGCATATACACGTATATCATAAGTGGCGAAATACGACGAGAATCGAGCAGAACACGGATCAGTAAAGAATGAAAGAATGAAGATGACGCAGGAGTGTTTGGGGAGTCCCAAAATGGACGCCTGTTCCATCGGTGGGAACCAGAGTGAGGAGAACGAGTTGTGCAGATAATGGGAAGGAATATCACTCAGAAGAAGCGACAGAGGCGTATTTCCTTAATCCTAAATTGGCAGGAATGCAAGAAGTCAGGGAGAACAAACACATGTAAGTCAGCGTCTAATGAAGAAGGAATGCAACAGAAAGCACAGGAAGGTAAGCTGAGAGTCGGTAAAAGAGGTTCTATTGAGGGGAAGTGAAAAAGCTGCCGACGTTCATCTGCTGATGCTTCATCTTTGTTGGCAACAAGAAGGATGAATAATGCCCAGTGATGTAGGTTGGGTAAATGTGGCGGAGCGATGCGCCGGAATATGTAGATAGTATGGCGAGCAAAGCAAAAAGGATGAGGGGCAAATAGTTTTGCGACTACAGAGCCTAAATCGTTTATGTCTCGGATGTCTGGAGGCAATCAGAAAGGAGACTGGGCAGACGAGGATGTATTAGAGCCAAACCCGAAAAGTTGCCGTGTAATTGAAAAAGGAATGTAAAGTGGGTGCGAAAACGAAAGAATGAAGTCTGAAAGGAGAAGTAACTGTTGGGGAGAAGTGGAAAAGCCTACAATGATCTCGAAAGTGTTGTGAACTGACCACTGGATCTGTCGATGACTCATTGATAAGGCCTCAGCAGTCAGCGAGGAGACCATTGAGAAGTCGGGTTATTAAGCCATCGAAGTGGCAATTCCTAAGGAAAGAAGTGACCTATTTAGGTCGCATCGTGCCTGGAGAAGTAGTGCGCTGTGACCTGGCGAAGGTTCAGCGGGTCAGCTAATGGCCGATTCCAAAAAGCAAGGACAAAGTGCGTAGCTTCCTCGGCCCTGCCTCTCACTATCGGCGTTTCTTACGGGAGTTTGCCAATGCCGCTAGCCCGTTGAACTCACTTCTGAAGACCTATTAAGCTTTCATTTGAGGAAGTGCGCAAAAAGTAGCGTCTAAGACACTTCGGACTGCAATGTATGAAGCGCCAATTTTGACATTCCTTGATACACTTCCGTCTGCGGCCCTTTCATCCTGGACACGGATACAAGTGACACTGGAATTGGAGCTGTACGCTCGCAACGCACTGCGGAAGGAATGTAACCGGCTATCGCGAAGTGTCTCTCAAAAGGAGCGAAATTATTGCACTACACGAAAGGAACTGCTGGAACTTGTATTTTTCCCCAACACTTTAGCAGTATTTGCTCGGCCGCAAGTTCATTGTGCGTACTGACCACCAATAACTGCTTTGGCTGCAAAGCTTTCGAAACCCCGAGGGACAATGTTGCTAACGCGTCTTCTTTACCCCTGCCCCCTGCAACTTCCAACGCGTCAAGCGAAGTAACCCACGCATGTTCTGCACACAAGCCTTCTATTATAAGTTTGAGGAACAGTACAATTAGCTGGGCTTTTAAAAATATTTTGGCCTACTCGATCGATCGCTTGATCTACCGCACTGAGGCGGACGCTTCCCATATTCAGCCCCGCTTACGTTTAAAGTAACTCACCGTTCAACTTGCTTGCTCCTACCTGTTTTCTACATTGTTGCCTGATCGCAGCTTTTTACCCTGGGGCTCTATTTTAGCCATCGCGGTTGCCTTCGTCTTTGACTTGGTCTTCATGCCAAGTCGTGTGGTACCCGAGCGACTGGCTGTGTTTCGCTTCAGCGACCAGCCTGTAGCCATGTTGGTCGTCACCGCTTTGGGGTTGGCCTACGTTGTTTGTTATTTGCTTCCAGCATCTCACGTCGTGGTATACATAACCGCTTAGCCTCGTCCATTAAACAAAAGTGTCTAACAGACTGTCTCACTGTAGGGATAACGTTGCTTGGGGACTTTGTGTCTTGTCGTGTTTCGGCTTCTGCTGATTGGTGTACCTTATCTATTTCACCTTCCATACCATTAGCTCGCAGATGCCCCATCCCTTTCTGTGGACTATCTCCTCGGTCCTCGGAAGTCTCGTGCGTGCGCCATATTTCCAATTTTGAACTGACACTCTCTGCCCGTTTCCCCCACCTGCTAACTACAAGGCTTCTCGTTCCTGGTTGGCACAAGGCGCTTTGCTCCGAATCATGATTTACTAACTGCCTTGAGGTTCGAAGCAGCTCTTGCGATTTTGCAACATTTTTGCTCAGGTTAGAATATGGCTTCGTGGCGTCTATTCCTCTGCGTAATCTGACTGCGATTGGCGTCTACCGTCATATCCTCAGGTTTTATGGGCACACCTGATTATGAACGGGCAGTGTGGCACATGGGTTACCCTTTTCTGGCTTCCAAATTTACGACCACATTTGTACCATCATTCAAGTTGAACAACCGCTGAACCCCTTAAAAAGTCCTTGCGACGTCCGCCTAAGTTCCGGCTCCCCTTCTACTTGAATGTAATTTTTGTGTGATAGCAGTTCGAGCAAATGCCTCTATGACTTTTTGAGCTAAGGCTGCTGCTGCTGTTGTTGCTGTTGCTGCTGCTGCAAAATTACCTGCAATTGTTCAAAACTGACCAACAACTTTGGGTGCTTCTGAATTCTGTCGCCACCTTTGTTAACGCTTCTACTTTACCACTGCTGCTCTGCCAGCCGCGTCAAGGTAAGGAACTCACATGCAAGCATTCTATTTACAAGTTTGAGGCAAAGTACAACTAGTTGGGTTTTTAAAGACTCACTGGCCCACTCAAACGATCGCCTGCTCGTAAGCACTGAGGCGGGTGTTGCCCATATTCAGCCTTGCCAACGTCTTTATTAACAGGTTGTTCGTTGCCAGGAGCAGTTGCAGGAATACGACTTTGGATATCAGCATTGTCTGGGCACCAAGCGTGAAAATGCCGACGCCTTATCCCGAAGGCCTGTCAGGGATCACGGACCATGTCCATCTTGCACTGCTGCTTGCGACCTGCCGTCATCCTGAACACCCGGAGGCGAGTGAATGGATTCATTTGCAGTCGGCGGACCCGAAGATGAGCCACTTGTGCAACCGCATCTTCCGGGATGAAGATCGACCGAAGAATCAGGACCGGCGGGTTCCAGCTGGGAAACCCAGTGCCCATGGTCTCTATAGTCGAATTTAAGCTTGACCGATGGTGTCACGTATCTCCAAAACGGACCAGCTTATTTACAAATAATTGTTGTAAAAACGACGGCAACGCAATAGGGAAGCAAAGGATCCATGAGGTATTAGGACTCGCAGAACATAATAACATGGAAATCGCAATTAGACGTCGGTTCTGGTAGCCCCATCTACGGCTTCATATCGCTATATGTTGTCCGTCGTGCGCTGCAGGTCCAAGGGTAAAAACCCCACAATCACACCTCATGGTTCACTGCAGCCAATGACGACCGCTTTACCGAATGCGTTCGTGAGAATCAACACCGTTGCACCGATACCGGAGACTCCTAGACGCCTTCCTTAGTACTGGATATGGTGGCCTACTTTACCAAACGGTGTGAAGCTCTCCCTCACGAAAATATAGACGCTCTTCAGCAGTTAAGTGAGAAGGTGGGGCTTACCCTATCAGTTACACTCAAACCGCGGATCCAAATTCGAGAGCATACTCATGAGGGTAATGTGTCAAATTTGCGGCATCCGGAGGACGGACGACCGCTTCCCACGGGAGGGAAACGGACGAGTGGAGCGCATGAACCCACGCTGCAGACGCTGTTACAGGCTTTTCTGACTACCGAGCCCCTGCGAGAATAAGACATAGATTTGCCCAAGCCTTTACTATCTTATCGTGCGTCCGTCCACACATCGGCTGATCAAACATTACATCGCATGATGACTAGTCGTTAACTGCGTCTGCCCTCGGATACTCTGCTGCCGAGCTCACACCAGGAAACTCTAACCGCTTCGAAGCATGCACTTCGGTTGCAGGCAAGTCTGCGATGAGCACACCGGATGGCACAGGCGCACCTGCATACCTCGCAGCGTCACCAGACGGCTTATAGCGCGATAACCGTGTACCCTATATCAGGTATGAGACTAGACGGCCAACAAATGGCAATGAGTAGAGCACAACATTTAAGCTAGAGAAAACGGTTAATGAAAGGAGCAGAGCTAACTAATGCAAAAATAAGGCACTAGGATAGAGCTAGCTATGGATGACGTAGTTGAGCGTCGTGCGTGTAGTGAGAGCGTCGTTCGCCGTCGAGTTCCGCGCCAAATGTGGATACCGTGTTCGTGTTTCGACCAAACGGGTGCAACGTCCCAGCAGGCAAACTGCTTAATTCCCTAATACGTAAGACAGCTATAATTTTAATATATTTTAGAATAGGTTGCACATTCATACAGGGAACCTAAAGTGCATTACCCAGCCCCTTATAGAAGGGAAACCGTGGGTGAGCATTTCGATCTACGTGAAGAATATCTGTTCCGGACCAGCTTCGTTCGAGACAAGGCGGCAAAACCTGATGCAGCAGCTAGAGAGAACCAGGTGAACGGACACTAGCAGCCTCCCACCCGCCTCTTTTCTAAAGGTGCCAAAGCACAAAATGTGGGAAGTTCTTCAGCGTACATTTTTCGCAAGGTCGTGGGGCTAAGTTTCGCTTCAGACTCGTCATCTCCTCAGGTTCATGTTTGAAAGATAAACAGAAACAAGTGCAGTGACAGTGGTGGCGAGGGCAAACGTAAGTGTGACCCTTATCGGATGAGGTAAACGTCAAACAAAACACAATACTTTTTATGTGGTTTCAAAACTATTTCATTTGTGCTTTTCAAAACATTTTGGCGTTGTTTTGGGGTTTTCAAAATTTTTTGCGGTTTTTTGCCTTTTCCAAAGTTTTTGCCGCATTTTTGGGTTTTCGTACGTTGTTGGCTAAATAAGGAAAGGAAAGCAAGGAAAGCAAATTGAAAGGAGCAATACTCACTTAGTCGGGCTGGCCAGTGAACGCGGCTTCCCAACCTAGTTGACTTGTACGGATCGGAGGATGGCTTCCTCTTAGACGTCCTATCGGATCGTAAGCTTGGAGGAATTACTGAAAACGTGGCGGTGGGTTCAATGGGAAGTGGCGGAACTGAAGTGGAAGACTTAATTGGATGGTGATGCTTGAGGTTATGGATGTCGGAAGCAGGCGAGTCTCAACATAAACTGGTTGGATTATTCAAAAGACGAGCAAGGGTCTTCAACGAGCTGAGGTTCCATGTGGGCAACCTTGAGACGGTCAATCGTAACTGCTTCCCGTTTACCGTGACGGTCGATTATAAAGACGCGGCCCACGCGTTGCAGAACCTTGAAAGGATCTTCGTAAGGTTACTCCAACGGTCTGCGGAGCAAAATGAACGGATTACTCTGAAGTCCTTATGGAACAAAAGCTTTACGTCTTTGTTCTCTAACGTCGGGAAGCTGGTAATGACAGGCTCGTGGCTAATTGAGGAGCTTGATTCGCATCATACCGGGGAATAATAGGACTATAGGAAAAGAAATCGACGGGTAAACACAGTGGTGGTCTATATACTAACTGGACGCTGGATGTAGGTAGGTCATCCTTTAAGGCTGATAGGATCCCAAGAAGGAAAATAGACAGCACCACAGTCCAAATCAGCGCATCGGCGGCGCTGTGAGGCTTCCAGCTGTTGGTTGAAACGTACCACCATGCCGTTCCCCTGCGGCTAATAGACAATCGTGCGAATACGTTGGCGTCAAATAAGTCTAAAAGGATCGTTAACTGTCGAAGATAAGAGTTGCGTACCGCGGTCTGTCGTCACTATGGATGAGCAGCCGTGTAAAGCAACCCAGCGCTCGATGAAAGCGCGCGTTACGGTGCTCATGGGTACGCCAGGGATGGGAGCGGCTGCGGGCCAACGGGTGCAACAATAGATCATGGTCAAACTATGGACCATTCATTTGGACTTGGCCGAAGTTTCAACTATGTCGAGATGGACGTTGGCAAATCGCGCTGAAACGAACGGAAGGCGACCAAGTGGCGCGGACAGGTGCCGCTGAAGCTTGGCTTGCTGACAGGTGAGACAGCTACTTGCCTAGTGCGTAAGATCACGCTGCATCTACTGCCAAACTTATTGCTTGGAGACAAAGTTAGCAGTAGCTTTAGTGCCTTAGTGGGCCATGTTGTGAAGGGTGTCGAACACGATACGGCGGAAGGATTCTGGAACGAAGGATCTAGGTCGTCGGTAGATGTGCCGCATAAAATTGTACCAGCAGATGACTGCAAAGGGTGTGGGAATATATTCGAAGATGAATCACGCAGTTCCGACAAATACTGGTCTTTTGATTGCGCGGCTGTCCTAGCAGACAATTCGAATGCCTGCCCGGCAGGGCTGATAGCAGATTCTCTTGTAAGAGCATTAGCTACGACTTTTTGTTAATCAGAAATGTGTCGGATATCCGTCGAGTATTTGGCAACGAAATCCAACTGACGATTCTTACGTGATGAGTCTCGATCTGACTAATTGCGGAATGCGTAGATAAGCGGTTTGTGATCGGTGAAGACAGCGAAGGTGTTTCATTCAAGGACGGGTCGAAAATGTCAAAGGATAAAAGAAACGGCCAGAAGTTTGCTATGCTGTACTTGACTTTGGCAAGTTGTAGATGTTTAGCGTAGAAAGCAAGAGGTTTCCAGCATCCGGTTGCATGTTGCTGTAGGACGGCGTCAATGGCGTTGTCCGAGACGTCAACGACAATACTGAGCGGAGCCTTCGGATAGAAAGGTTGAAGAGTAACGGCTTTGGTTACGGCTATTTTGCTGGCCGTGAACGCTTCGGTATCAGCATCAGTCAGTTCCACCTGACTACTTTGCGTCCACGAAGTACGTCGGTTAGTGGACTTCAGCAAATTGGAACTGTGCGGATGAAAACATCGATAATAAGCCAGCATGCAGTTGAAACGGCGAATAGCGGCTAATGCACTTGGGACCGGAAGATCCGCAATGGCCGGACTCTATCGTCCAGAGGCAGCATGCCACATTGATCAATCTGACTGCCAACATTCGACGGAGGGCTGCTGCCACACGCATTTTTCAGCGTTGAGAGTGAGGCTTTTAGTGGCCAGCCTATCGAAAAGAATCTTGAGATGTTTCACGTGTTGTTTTTTAGAAGCACTTGCAACTAGGAAATAGTCAAGGTATGGATAGACGAAATCTAGACCTCTATTGACTGCATCGATGGATCGTTGAATAGCCTGGGCTGCGTTGCAAAGGGCGAAGGGAATGAGCAAAACTTCGAAGA
>OX104064.1:88443050-88488981 GCA_944474145.2 Dicrocoelium dendriticum
ATCATTTCACCGTGTACCCATGTACCATCCAGCTTCGAACATCCGTAACATGCCGCATTTCTCCTCCGTTGATATGCCAGCAACCTCAGCCATGCGTCCTCCACGATCCCTATATCCGGCCAGACTCACAGGTACGTTCGCGTGCATTCACTTCCACTTTTCCGGCAATAGGCTGCAACGCACCCGCATATGTCATATTTTTCAGTGACTCGCAGTCCCGCTGCAGCAAGCACCGCGTATGCAGAGCATGAAACTACAGAACGGTAAGCCAGCTTACATACATTTATATTTATAAGCCGTAGGGCTGCCCACTATCACCATGTTAAGCTGCTCTTTTCGCTTCCATGATACCAAACAAGGAAACGCTACCTTAGCCCTCCTTAGGGCTTACAGCAAGGGAACGCAAAAACGACCCTCTTAAGGCCCACCATTTTTTGGTGTCCACTTTTTGCGGGTAGAGTGCGTCCACAGACGCACTCCCCACGATGACGCGGATAATAGAATTAGTGTGAACATCGATCACCTCATCTTCCGTTTCCCAGTGTTATATGTATTCACCTTCCTACTTACCTTTTCTGTAGCTTAACTTTCATGTGAAATCATACCTATCATAGCCTCTCACAGGTAAATCCCCAGGTTACGGAGCTTAATGTACAAAAGCCACGAGTTCGTCCAGGACTGCTGTCATACAATCCTGGGTACAATGTCACATGTCATCAACAAGCATTAGGGTTCACGCCCACATACTTACGAAAGCATCTATACCCCATCGCGCAATGATCCGCTGTGCCTACGTGAAGCTTTCCATTCGTTCGCAGTATACGCTTGTCCACTTTGATTGGGACTAAGAGACAGTGATGTGATTACTTTAAGTAGCTTTTTATCATCACTGTCTTACAATGCTTTACGTAATAAATGGGAAAAAGCTCCACAAATAAGAACACCATCGCAATGTTTTCCAGAGTACTTAACCATATGGCAATTCGCTAAGCTACTTTGGTTCCAAGCTTTTGTGCACGCGTGCATCATACCATCTTATCCAGAAAAAACACAATTTACACGGACATACATAGCCAAACTTTACTTGAAATTGGAGCCCGCTTGGACAAGGTATTGCTGCATACACGTGCACCTACGTTATCAAACTGCATATGCTGTTCATCACAAATACCTATCACCGTTTATATGTCCAGCCTTACATGCTATGCCCATATCACTCCAGCTTCATGCCGCATATAACCTTAGTAATTTAGCCAGATAAACAGAGTTACTTAAAGCCGCCATTAACTTATCCACATCCTTAATTCGAACGGATAACAGGTCAAACATATCTGCGCAATAACTGTAGGATATTTATCCGTGGAATTACACAAACTACGGTGAACAGAACACATGAATGCTACATCCAACTCAGAGTACTGCCTCCCGTAATGAAACCCTATGTGTAAGTACTTATTTGCATATGTACCAATGTATGCCTACTTCAAAAGATTTAGAATTATACATCTCGCTATGAACAAGTATATACATATGAATAATCGCGTCCGCGCAGATAACCACATATATTTATAAACAAGTGATTCAATAACCTACGGGCACAAACTCACACCACTGTTATGCATATATCTATATATGTATCGCCGTAGAGAAATATAAAAATAAATGGGTTATATATATATATACATATATATACTTATACGTATATATGTATATGGTTGGCGCCATCCGGTTTCGGATTTGTCTGTCACTGTGGCCAGCCACGGGACGCCTGCGCCTACAGAGAGACAATGGGTGGCTTGCGCTGCACCACCCTCAGCTTTAACCACACACCCCATATCCAGTGTAAACCCGAAGGAATAAGACCGGGAGGCATGTAGATGGGAGTCACGTTTCATCAACGGAGCCGGCCCACACTCCTTCACAGGCAAACACAAGCACGCTGTATTTGGGAAATCAAGCGCACACAAGACGGTGGCTGGACCGTAGTCCACTCCACAATGAGTGCATAGAACCGCTCTTTGAGCCTAGCACGGCCACAAGGACCGTGCACACCGTCCCCTCCAGCAACGACCAACTGTCTCCTGGAGCCAGTATGAACGATGTAGTGGGTAATAGGCAGGTAGGCACCTTGTCAACATACACATCAAGCGCAACCATACCAGGGATATCAAACAACAGTCATCCACTTTAAACGCCAAGCTGAAATAAAATAAATCCAACAATGCATACAGATACGGTGGCAAACTCTTCCCTAAATTACCATATGCAGTAATTTGGTTAGCAACAAATCCGTGATAATTGAGAAATGTCCACAAGTTACTTAAAATGCTACAAACGCAAACAAATTACCGAAGATAAGTGCAATTAGTGTAAGCAACGTGGCCAGTTAATAGAACATTATTCAGGGAGGCAGAACAAACCAAATATATAGCGGAATGAAATTTATCCAGCTTAAAAAGACCTAGTTTAAGTGTAAGTTGGTTTAGCCCAACTGCGGTGAAGAAGCATCAAGAATGCAACATCAGCCTCAGCATGGGGCACTATATATGTATATATACACATCTATACATACATAAATATATATTTAGCCCTGCGCATGCATGCGTGAATGGTTTTAGGCATCCGGTTTCGGATTTGCCTGTCACTGTGGCAAGCCACAGGAGGCCTGCACCTACAGAGGGACCATGGGTGGCTTGCGCTGCACCACCCACAGCTCCAACCACACACCCCATATCTAGTGTAAAACCGAAGGAGTAAGACCGGGAGGCATGTGGATGGGAGCCACGTTTCGTCAACGGAGCCGGCCCACACTCCTTCACAGGCAAACACAAGCACGCTGTATTTGGGAAATCAAGCGCACACAAGGCGGTGGCTGGACCGTAGTCCGCTCCACACTGAATGAATGGAACCACACTTTGAGACTAGCACGGCCACAAGAACCGTGCACCCCGTCCCCTCCAGCAACGACCAACTGTCTTCTGGAGCCAGTATAGACGAGGTAGTGGTTAATAGGCAGGCGGGCACCTTGTCAACATGCACAACAAGCACAGCCACGCCGGGTATATCAAGCAACAGCTAGTCACTTGAGCGAAAGCTAACAACGGCAAGAACTCGATTAATGCACGAGGAAACGTGACAAAAATCTTAAATAAATGAGCATATGAAATAAGTTGTCAACAAAGGATCCGAGATAAGTTCGCGAGGTCAAATAGTATAGATTACGGAAATGAAATAAACTCGTAAATGTTATCGAGATTAACTACAATTGGCTTAAGCGACGTGTACATGTTTATAGAAGAGCGTACAGGTGGCCGTTTATTTGAGAAAGAAAATCATTAAGACAAAATTGAAACCCACCACTGAAATAAATATATTTAACATGCAAGCACGCGGTTAGTAAATCGAATGCAGCGTACCTACAAACGCTGCGCCGGTTTGGCTTACGTCCTCCGCAGGAACCGTCGTTGCTTCGGTGGTGGTTTCAAGTGGCCTCGCTCAGGGCTCACTATGCCTGCCTGGCTCAGGCAATCGCGACCGCATGTTTTACAGCACCACGCACTCCATGTCGATGGAGAACAATCCATCAACTACGGCCGCTTCCGCACTTGCAGCGTCTTCCCTGCATGCATGAGGGCTTTCTCCCGCACTTTGGCAATGTCTTCGTGACTAGATCTACCGCTTTCGATTCCCATGTCCTGCAATCAAGGTTAGAACGTGTGAGGCTCACTTTGATCAGGTCCTGGTAACGTAACTTTGGTTTCCCCCCGTGGCGCTTCCCAGTACTCAGCTGACCGTATAAGTTGTTTCGGTATCCGCGTCGAATCCATGCGCTACACATGAACGAGCCATCTCAGGTGTCTCAGTAAAAGTATGCAGTCCACTGCGTACATCCCACTTCGGCGCAAAACTTCCGTGTCTGCAACTCCGGCGCCCCAGCCGATCCGCAAAATTCGTCGCCGTCACTGCCGATGGAAGCGCTCGAGATATCGCACAGCCCGACGGTACATCGTCCACGTTTCACTGCCGTATAGAAGAACGGACAGTATCATGAATTTGTACACCATCAGCTAGGTGCCAATGGTAAGCTGATGGTTGTTCCACACTCCGTACTCAAGCTTCCCAAATGCCGCTGACGCCTTCGACACGCGAATAAGCAGCTCAACGTATAGCTGCTGATCAGTCGACATCACACCCCCAAGGTAGCTGAAACGGGAGGTCGTTTCCAATACTTCAGCACCAATGCTGATTCGCGGCAATATTGAAGATTGCACCTCCGGTAAAGGCTGAAAGAGACAGACAGTTATGCTTGTGTTGAGGGTGAGCCCGAATTTGGCCGCTTTTGAAGCCAGAGCACTAGTCATATGATGCAACTCAGCTGTGCTGTGTGTAAACAGCGCACAGTTGTTAGCAACCAGCAACATACGGATAGTTGTCTCACGGACAAGAGTTCTCGCACCGAAACGACGGATGTTCAGCAACCCACCATCAATACGGTGGAGGATAGGATAGGTTCCGAAGAAAGAATCGCAGATCCCCCGGGGTATGTAGTGAACTTGATTAGAAATATGGGAAACCACGGCCATTTGAGAGGTCAAACGGATTGAAGGGCTTAGCAGGACCGATTGTTCAAGCTTTGTATTAGCAGGAGAATGTGCCTTCCGTAGTCGAAAGTCCTCCAGTCAAGATATGTGGAAGAGGTATTGGTAGGTAAATTGAACTCAGTGGTTCATGCTGAGGAAGAATTGTATCCGTGCAAGATATTGAATGATTTGTCCTGTTAGTAAGTTGTAAAAAGGTTGATAATTTTCTGTTCATGTCCAGGTAAAGGAACTGTGTGCCTTGTATTGTTGTCGAAACGAAGGACCATGCCTTGGGTGCGTGTCGCCGTACCTGTGACAGACTCGAGAGAAAAAGGAAACAAACAGAGACAGCCACACAGACAGAAGAGAGGAATGCATCTGGAATACAGTCAATCAATTGCGGCGATGTCTGAACTATTGTGCCCCTATGCATGTAATTGTTATTTAAATATCGCATATACACGGATATTATAAGTGGCGAAATTCGACGAGAGTCGAGCAGAACACGGATCAGTAATGAATAAAAGATTGAAGATGAAGCAGGAGTGTTTGGGGGTCCTAAAATAGACGCCTGCTCAATCGGTGGGAACCAGAGAAAGGAGAACGAGGTGTGCAGATAATGGGAAGGAATATCACCCAGAAGAAGCGACAGAGACGTATTTCCTTAATCCTAAATTGGTAGGAATGCAAGAAGTCAGGGAGGACAAACACGTGTAAGTCAGCGTCGAATGAAGAAGGAAGGCAACAGAAAGCACAGGAAAGTAAGCAGAGTCGGTAAAAGAGGTTCTATTGAGGGGAAGTGAAAAAGCTGCCGACGTTCATCTGCTGATGCTTCATCCTTGTTAGCAACAAGAAGGATGAATAATGCCCAGTGAGGTAATTAGGGTAAATGTGGCGGAGCGATGCGCCGGAATGTGTAGATAGTATGGCGAGCAAAGCACAAAGGATGAGGCGCAAAGAGTGTTGGGACTACAAAGCCTAAATAGTTTATGTCTCGGATGTCTGGAGGCAATCAGAAAGGAGACTGGGCAGACGAGGATATATTAGAGCCAAACCCGAAAAGTTGCCGTGCAAATGAAAAAGGAATGTAAAGGGGGCGCGAAAACGAAAGAATGAAGTCTGAAAGAAGTAACTATTGGGGAGAAGTGCAAAGGTCTACAATGGTCTCGAGGTGTTGTGAACAGACCATTAGATCTGTCGATGACTCATTGATAAGGCCTCAGCAGTCAGACAGGAGACCATTGAGACGGGCCTAAAACGTCGGCTCATAGAGAGAAAGCAAAATTGTTATTGCTAGAATGTTAACAGTCGGCAGAAATGGATAAGTTAAGCTTGTAAGGGGAGTAGAATAAGTAAGATAAATCACGACCAGTAATGTTCATGAAAAGAGAGTCACAAAGCGGTACGTCGGCCGAGCATAGATCATTTAGATCTTAGACGTCTGGGAGGGGTCAGAAAGCAAAAGTGCGTTAGATGAGACTGGATAAGTCAGCAAGATGAAGCTAGGCAGTCAGATTAAAGTTGGGCTAACAGGAGTGCATGTCACGAGAAAAGAAAAATTGCGGGACTACAGAGGCTATATAAAAAGCCCGTTAGCATATCAAACGAAGCGCTCAGGCTGAGGGACAGGGTGTGTTGTGACTGCACAGCCTAGAACACGTGCGTTGCATTGGTGGGCAATTGCACGCGAGGTGGTCGTTGTGCTTCGGAGGTTTGCTTGGGGTCTCCACCCGGAGCATTAGGCTTAATAGCCTGACACACAATGCAGTGGGTGGTTTGGAGTTTTGCTTGAGGGACTCCGCCCGGGGCCTTTGGCTTAATAGCCTGACCCACCAGGCAGTGGAAAGCAGATACAGCTCGGGAATGTGATTGCAGAAACAGAGGTGGATCTGATTGACGGCCGTCACCCGCAGCCTTTGCGGTACTTGGATAACTATTATATGTTTTGCGACCGTAGTAGGATACACCTGCGACCACGGCCAGACGCGGGTTTGTTTTGGCTGGTTTGCACCAAGTTGACCAGGGGCTGCCTGGCTTGAGGCGGGCAGTAGCAAACCATTGAACACCCGGTGGTGTCCTCCCACCGTCAGAGACCATGTGTGGCGCTCGTGCCCTACGCCAATCGAGCTGTCAGCTTAGAAGCCGTAGACCTTTAGTCATTCATGGCTAGTGTTTGCAGGAAGTGGACCGTCGACCACTTCATAACCTCCGAAAAGGATGGACTAGGATACTGGCAGGGCGCCCACATTTGACAGGAGAACGACTCGGGCCCTCAGCCAAAGCCTTCGATTGAATGAACACACGAAAGGCAGTGGGTCTAGCACATAGTTAGTTAGCCGACTCAAGCGGATTTGTGTCCTGGATCTTAGCAGGGATAGGGGCGAAACCCAACTACCACCCAGCGGTGGCAAACTGAAGGCGCCCAGGACATGAGACTATGGCGCGACAGTAGCAGCAGCGGGTAGACCATCTGTCGGGATCTAGTCACCATCAGCCTCAGCGCACGATAGACACTCCCGCAAGCATATGGTTGGCGGCGTCCGGTTTCGGATTTGTCTGTCACTGTGGCCAGCCACAAGACGCCTGCGCCTACCTAGGGACAATAGGTGGCTTGCGCTGCACCACTCACAGCTCCAAGCACACACCCCATATCCAGTGTAAACCCGAAGGAATAAGACCGGGAGGCATGTGGATAGGAGCCACGTTTCATCAACGGAGCCAGCCCACATTCCTTCACAGGCAAACACAAGCACGCTGTATTTTGGAAACCAAGCGCACACAAGACGGTGGCTGGACCGTAGTCCACTTCACAATGAGTGCATAGAACCGCCTTTGAGCCTAGCACGGCCACAAGGACCGTGCACACCGTCCCCTCCAGCAACGACCAACTGTCTCCTGGAGCCAGTATGGACGAGGTATTGGGTAATAGGCAGGTAGGCACCTTGTCAACATACACATCAAGCGCAACCACACCGGGGATATCAAACAACAACCATTCACTTTAAACGACAAGTTTAAATAAAATAAATCCAACAATGCATACAGATACGGTGGCATAACTCTTCGCTAATTTACCATAAGAAGTAAGTGCGTTAACAACAAATCCGTGATAAGTAAGAAATATCCACAAGTTACTTAAACATGCTACAAAACGCAACAAAACTACCGAAGATAAGCGCAATTAGTGTAAGCAACGTGGCCAGTTAATAGAACATTATTCAGGGAGGCAGAACAAACCAAATATATAGCGGAATGAAATTTATCCAGCTTAAAAAGACCTAGTTTAAATGTAAGTTGGTTTAGCCCAACTGCGGCGAAAAAGCATCAAGAATGCAACATCAGCCCCAGCATGGGGCACAGCCTCAGCATATATATACATTTGTATACACATATATACACATGTATATCATTAGTCACACTATAGGATTTCAGAATTGGTTCCTATATTTATAAAATCATCTACATATATATATATATTACGTATTTTTATGCCCTTCATATTTGCCTACTTGCATAATTGCTATGAGATATCCTGAAAGTCACAAATACACAGATCTAATGTATGACACCTAACGGCTACAGGCAATATTCATTAGCACAATTCTTTTGCTTAAGGAATTAGGTATACCTTTCACCAACCATTTACATTGCCACTCTTCATTTACATTCCCCTACCCCCTCTAACACTTTCGTAAGTATTCCCCCCGTTGGACCACTCTTCATTTCAAGGATATCACTTCTTTCAACAACAAATGAACCCTGCAATCCATTTATTGATCCCTCTGTCTCGGCATTACCAGTTCTACAACTTTGGATAGCAAGCGCCGTCTCTTTCATTGTGATTTCAGGAAATACAATATATACAATAATTAGTCAACCAATATGAATACCCCTTATCCATGGAAGTAAGGCACTTTTACCAACGGCTTCATGCAAACATAACCTTTGCATACATTAATCAATTGCATCAACACTTGTTTGCTCCCTAAAACCTCTGTTCAAACTTT
Organism: Dicrocoelium dendriticum; assembly: GCA_944474145.2. Lineage (NCBI taxonomy): Eukaryota > Metazoa > Platyhelminthes > Trematoda > Plagiorchiida > Dicrocoeliidae > Dicrocoelium > Dicrocoelium dendriticum. The sequence continues at coordinate 88,451,638 of OX104064.1, forward strand.
ACCTATATTTATCAGTTGCCTGCTTTCGATTACGCCGTGACCTTCAACTGCTCCTGTAGTCATCACTTTGATTTATCTTAACCGTTTTAAGTAAGCAAATCCATATAACATTATCTTATATTTCCAACACCGTAATACCACCAGCATTAAGAGTATACTATGCAGCCCCTCAAACTACCTTGGATGTCATCGAGGACAATAGAAGTGAAACCGTCTCCCACCAATACAGGAATTAGCCCTTTCCGAAATATACTACCTAAAATATCATAATGCTTTATCCTTCACCCCATTCAAACAACTAATCAGCTATATTGCGTTGTACACAACATTTACCTTTTTGTGTGTCCAATCTACTCCTGTCTCCCAAGTTTGATTGCAAAACCTTGCAAAGATACTCGTCAGGCGGGTTTTTGTAGTACAAATGGAATACAGCATCTATTTATGCTGCCATCTGCAAAACGTACACGCTGTTCTGCGCCATTTTGCACGTATACCTAACTCTGATAGTACCACTTTTATGAACGTCTTGATCACATACTTCCTCTCTATATGGACCTCTTTGCTTATAAGCCATGTTTTAGCTTTTAAGTTAACGTTAAAATTGTTGCAAACTGTTTGTAATACATTTTCCTTTTTACCTCAAGTTTCGATTAAGCTTTTTATTCATGTGCCCTTATATTGCGGTTCTGCAAAAAAGACCCTACACTCTATTCAGATAAACGATTCGCTGTGCTCTCAAATTGTCCCGTGTACCCCTACAGGGCATGTTTTAACGGTAAAGGGACTCCGGTTAGCAAAATTACAAACCATTTGTTTTCCGTTAAACCGTTTAGCTAAAGATTCTGGATGCACGTCGGACCCTCACAATACATTACCCACTAAACATATCGTTTCTGTGGATTTTACAGTTAATGGTAGACAAATGCGCATTCAGCATATTGTAACCTTATTGTTTATCTCTATAATTGTGCTTTCTGCTCGCACATTTGTTTACTGAAGTTGCAATTTGCACGGACTTTGTCCCACTACGGCGTACTGCTACGCAACATCTAGCATTCCTCTGGTGGTGGGTCAGTTGCGGTGTTAAGAGTGTACGTGGGGCTTAATAGACGGGAGCGCTGCGAAGTAATACTTCATAGGCGGCTGGACAGTTAGATCTAACCACTTAGTAAAACGCAGCTGGATGAAGAGTATGCCTGTTACCCCTATTTGAGAGCTGGACGGCATTTGCCCAGCGGTTGTGGTGGACCGATTATGAAATGACTGGATGTTTGGCGCGAAAAAGCGGCCCAGCGGAGGCTGACTAACGATACTGAAGACATATCGGAGGACCAAGGGAAGAAGAAACGACAGTCACCATCTAGGCTACGCAGAATGTCCTCTTACTGGTTGCTTTGCTACAGCGGCTTTTACACAATGCACACACTGGTCTCGCGTACAGGCTATCCATCCCTTGTAGCTTTTTCCATTACGTGCTGAGCCGCGTCGCTCTAATGTTTACCCTGTGCTTGTACTTCAAGCCCTTTTCAAGAATCAGCAACGCAGTGGAATACTGAATAGCTCAGTACAATTTTTGTAATAATTATTGCAAACACGGTTCCGCCATCGCTGGTCTTTTTCTGTGTGCTAGCCATTCTTTTATTAAATAACCACCAACTTATATTGTATGATAGTTACAGGTTTAAATAAATACCAATCGCTTTACCCCACACATTAGTGTCTTATTAATGTTCATCCCTTACCATCGCAATAACGCTGGGCCATACCGTGGTGCGCTTATTTAAGTGCTCAGAGATACATGGAGCTGTGCCGAGTAGTGCCTTTAGCACCTGCATAGCCACTTGTATCAGGTTGGACAATGGGTAGAGGGCAGACAACTTCAGCCTGCTGGTCCGCCTGGTTAGGGGTTGGAAATAGGGTAGCTACTTCATCTTTTATTCCTTGTAGCCGAACGCCAAACACGCTGCCTTTAAGTCAGGTTTGTGAAACAAAGGTTTCGCTTGCGTACCTTAATCGTTCTCCTGTCTAGGCTTGGGCAACCTGACAGTATCCAGCCCATGCGATACTATGAATCTTTCGTCAGCCCATTTCCTGGTGATCTGGCCACCTCAGAGGATATTCTACTGTGCACTATATGTTGCACTGTGCAGAGGGGATAGGGTTTGGAGGCTACTACTTAAGGCTACCCATTACCTTATTCCCAAGCTTACACTTTCACCTTTTTGTTCCTTTCCAGCTTCACTTTTATCGCCTGTTTTCAACCCCAACTTTTTAGCCCTCCCCAACATGCTTTTATAGGCTTTTATCTAGTTGCAAAGCCCAGATGCACACACAGCGACACCCCTGCCCTGTTGACTTGCCCAGGTCCAAGCACACGGCTAAACCCAGGTCATCGGCTTCCATCTGGCACCCTAGATCAAATTTCAGTTTTACATGCCTCAGTGCACGCCCAGTACTACAAGTCGGTCATCAGGCAGCACTTCCCCGTACGTTAGCTGTGAGCGCATTGCCACCAACCAACTGGCGAGGCCAGCTCTTCTGAATGCCTATCAAAGTACGCTGTCATGCGAGTTGAGGACGCAGGTGTTACGTCTAATCACAAACCTGGACATTAGGTCTCTTCACAGTCTCTGGAAATTATGGACATTCGCTGGCATATTAAAACAGGAAGCGAACACAAAGAAACTCGCGAAATGTTCCGGGCAAAACTCCGTGCTAGCCTGAATACTGACCGCGGATCCTGGTGATCTTATCTTTCATCAAAGATAGAAATGGCCGCTGACCTGTGTAATCATCGTAAGTTGTCTCGACTTATACGGGGAACGTGCAGCCTGCCACCCAGTGTTAGTGAACGTATACGCGACGAGCCTGACCAGCCTATCCATAATGTGTCAAAAAGCTTGGAGCTTTAAGCTGAGCACTTTGAATGGCAATTTACTCAACCGAAATTGTTAGATTTCTCACCTGCCACTGTTCGCCCCGTTCCTTGTGCTGTCCCTTTGGATCAAACCCTCGCTCAGCAGCCAAACTTGAGATCTGACTATAGCAGTTAAATAAAGCCGCGGGACTAGATAGGCTTCAGCCAGCTCTCTTCAAATTCGGGAGACCTGCTCTTGTGCACGATTTATTTAAGTTACCAGTGAAATTGTAGGAGTAGAAGCTGACCCAACCGACTGTAGCCGCTCCGCCACAGCCAAGTTTTCAAGGGTGCCTCACGACCGGAAGCGGCAACCGTAGAGAAATCAGTCTGATCTCTATCGTTTTTAAATTGCTTGCCTCTGTCATCATTCACAGGTTGACTGTCACTAGTTAAAGTGATATTCTTGCTGAGCAAGCCGGGTTGCGTCGATGGCAGATATGCGTCGACCACATGTTTATTTGGCGTCAGTTGGTATAGCACCGTTACCTATACTGGCGACCCAAAGTTGCCGTGTTCCTCGATAGCAAAGGTGCTTTTATTCTGGTGGATAGACGGACACTTAGGTACTATTTACTCAGGGAATATGAGGTAGGTGAGAAATATGTAAATAGTGTCCGAACATTATACGCGCGTAGCTCAGGCTGCGTTAGGGCTTATGGTAAGCTGTCACCGACCCTTTAATATCTCCAGCCTTGTGAGACAATTAGGCCTGCAGTCAATTTTAAGCTGCCACTTCGCCACTGATTAAGTAATGGAGGTCGCGTTCACAGGACACAATGGTAACGTGGAATAAAGGTATAATACGGATAAAACAGCTTAGGACTGCGAAGTCCCGTGGTATGGTGTGTGGAAATAATGTTATTTTAAGTAAGTTACAAAAATGTGCAACACACTTGTTGACTTGCCACATCATCCACGTTAACAAATTGGCACAGCCGTCTAACTCGATTACTTAGATTTGATGAGCACAAAGTTTGTCTGCGTCATGTAGTCACTCCATGAACAGAAATCAGATCAAGTAATATAAATGATGCAAGGCAATGTCTAAACGTATTGTTAAAATGGTTAGCGTGGGCGTTGGCATGACAAAGTCCAAAGCGCATTCTGTGGTTGAACAACTGGAAGGGAAATGTGATTGCAGTGGCACTTCGCCGACTGTATTGGGTGACAAGTTTCAATTTGTGACCGGCAATTTTGTGCAGCGGCTAGGCTTCAGTGGGTAGCGGCAAGCGCGAACAGGGTTTACAAAATCTGGGAAGCCAGTTAAGGTAACCCCATAGACGGCGATAGCTTCCGCTGCACCCTTCCAGGACTTTCAGTCGCACACGGTATTACAGTGTGACCAACTCTTCACGTTTTTCTTTGCTTGGCTTTGTGCGACCTCCAGTGCCATCAGGTCCCTTTTCAACCATGATTGCCAAGCCTACCACGCTTACCCTATATGTGGCCTCACGTATGCATAGAGCATTTGGGGGAAGATGGTGAGTCCGAAGCCCCGGATGCCCTCCTTAGCAGGCCAACTTGTTGGTTGGCGGTTTTGAACCCTGTTAATGAGTACGCTGAACAACCGAGGTTGTCATAGATAAACACTACTATGTCTTGCTCTTGTGAGGCCCAGTTTAGCTTGTCGTCTTTAACCTTATATTCACAAGGGCTTGTGGCTTACATACAAACTCTTACACTGCCTAGTTAAACGGAAGTAGATGTAGCTTTGATCATCCTAAAGCGCAGTTTAGGTCACGTTGCAACGTATGGTGCTGTTCCTGACATTCTTTTGTTCTCCATATTTTAAGGTCCTCGGCAAAAAGCAAGCAATTTGTTTGGATTACAGTCGAAAGGCGGTTACGGAAGAACAAAAATAACCGAGGCACCTAACACCGACCCGTGTGGAACACGGCAGTTCACAACAGTTGGATCAGAAAATGAATTGCAAACCCGAACCTGAAGAGGAAGGTTCCGAGACATCAAAGGACAACCATCTAAGCTCTGCATGCGTGCAGCTTTTGGAGGAAGATGCTGTGACCTTCGCGGTCATAGGCGTTGGAAAGTCTAGCTAAATGGCCACAATATCGGTCCCACTGTCGAACATCAAGGTCCAACTGCCACGGGCAAGCCAAAGCTTTGTAATACAGGACCGACATTGACGGACCCTGGGTTGCTCAGGTGATATGGTGTTATACCCTTCGAAGTAGACCATTACAGACTCAGCTATGTTCGGTTGCATTACCCTAAAGAACACTGAGATGAGAATCACTGGGCGATATTTGGCTGGCTCTGGAAGGCTAGCACTTTGAAAATCGGGGTAATTGTGTCCTGCTTCCACATGCCACGCACCAGCTGTACGTCCATCAACTTTTTGGAAAATCGCGTTAATGGTTCAGCTAACCTCCTAGCTGCCGCCTGCCGTGATTTCGGGGGAAATTATCAACTGCGTGATACCATGGGTGTGCAAAAATAGCAGCTTCCTCAAAATGGTAGCTGAACTACACTAGACGCGTGTAAAGACTGGCCTCTGGAAGAATGGGGCAGTTAGGTTATACATGCCTGGAGCGCATAGAAAAGTTAGGGCAGATTTTAGCCGTAGTACACTAACGGCATCCAGCCGCCACTATTAGTGGGGATATATTAGGCTTCGCATTCCTGAGGCCATTCATATCTGTACGGACGCTATTTGTTAACACAAAACTTTTCCCCTAGACTCTGCTGGTGGGCGAATTCGTCACCGCGCACAAGTGTGGCACAGTGGTTACGTTGCACAACATGGTCACTCCAGGTGTCATGGATAGAGTTTGTTCCATTCACATGCCTCGCAGCGCTGCTTACTGTCATTGTTTCCGGGTTCTACTCTGGATGAATGATTTTAATTTTTGCAAAACGTAAGGGCTTGTAAACCGATGCAGGTTTAATCAGATCTTTGAACATGCCAATAAAATCCAACAAAGCACTGTCAAAGGATCAGTCTTCCGAAAACTCCCAGCTGGCATCTCCCACAACTTCTACCAGCAGGTCGTAGTAGGTGCTTGCTCGAAACAAAATAGTATGTTCTGTGGAATACTCCACACAACACACGAACTCGTAAGTTGTGGTTACTTGGTCACTTCGCCCCAGCAGGCTCTCCAACCTTGGTTTCACAACCATGAGCTCTTCGTTCATGAGCACTACATCAAGCACAGATGGTTTATTGCCGGCGCTGAATCAGGTGGATGAGCTGACATGACTGCAAAGCGGAATGCTTGCAAGATACTCTTGCAGTTTGACCTTAAACTGCTTGTCAGGGGATGTCGGAACTTCCAAATCATGAAGACTGAAGTACATTGAGCTGAGAACATGACTATATCATCCTCAAAGGACCGTTCCCAAGGACAAGGTTAGGCGGGAGCCCACCTATGAGGAAAGTTGGGGGACGATGAACGACGGCCAAAAGGCAAGCGTCGTTGCGTCTCAGTTGCAGATTGCACCAGAGTGTGTCTATACTCAGCGTCCCCGGATCGGCCATAGGTTCGTACTGCAGATTGTTGTGGTAGGATAACAGTACCACTACGCATGTGTTAGGCCGAACCTTTCGGAGAACATACATAGCAGTTAACGCAACTTCGGCATTAGTAATTTCTGAGTAAAACCAGGTTTCCGTAATCGGTATGCGGTCTTAGCCTGTGGCGCTTGACCTAGCCGCAGTTCGGCGGGCTTGTTCAGGAGACCTCGTGCATTGGTGTACACGCAAGAAAGTTTCTCTGCTTTTACGAATGAATCGTGAGATGGGTGTTTTAGATCAAATGTTACGCTGACGAGCAAAATGTTGGCAACTAATTTTTGTGTGTCAACGCCCTTCTAAATTTTTTGAACTGTTTAGAGTGTGAACGAAGCCATGACTATGCTCATTACGGTCGGATTGGCTGCATTTGGTCTTAGGCATATTTGAAGAACTGGTAGTATTGGCCATAGGTGCCGCCATAGATTTTAGCGCGCTGCCTAGACTTGTACCTCAGTTTGAATGCGGCGCAGAACGGGAATGACCGTAAGGTACTCTCTGGCAAGCTTTCTACAAATGCAGCCCTTTTGGGGCTCTTCTTATGTTTAACTTTACAGATAGTCTTTCATAGTTCTGCGATAGTTCGGGTACAAGCTTTACCAGTGGGAAGAATATTCATGCTGAACTGAACCACAGATAATTCATTTTACTATTGTGTAGCTTCAGCTGGTTTGCTGTGAGATTAGAATATTTGCGATGGAACTTGCCCTAGCAACGGCTACAATGGATTCATATCGGTACATATTTAGGGCAAGCAGGAAGGCCACAAACTACTGTCGAGCTGGCTGCGGTAACATGTGCTTTTGGTTGCTCTCCACGATCTATCGCGTTGCTCGATGGTAATCATAGACGGGCTAAAGCGATTATGGTTTCGTGCCGGTCGCATGTGCGCTGAATTGTTTGCGTGTTCGTGGTTTGTACGTTCTATGCTTCTGGCCGACGCTGGGCAGCTTTAAGAGGCTAGATCGTTCACGCGAAAGCTAGAGTGACTGAGCGGTACGGAAAGAAATTTTACAATAGGTATTGGTGGATTGGTCTATATCTGTGGTTTTTGATTTGTCAGAGGAAACGTGTTGTTTGCTTTTGTGTAAGGCCACAAACAGTTCTGTGGCTCCGTTGATTTGGAAAATTCCTCAATTGTGCGTTCGTAGCAACGGCGCAAAAGCGGTAATGTAGAGAATAAGAGCGATCCACCCACGCAAGATCCGAAAGCTGGAATCACTAGCAAGCGCAGATGCAACTTGGTCGACTGAGTGTGAACCCACGTTTGTGTGAGAAACAGGGCAACTAGGGCTTGCGGCAATAAAACAGGTTAAAGTATAGTGTGTCTTGACAAATTCGAGAATAAACTATGTATTTATTTATTTATAGAACGCACGTTTCTTTAAGTTCTTTCAGGGTGTGGATAGGCTCCTAGGAGAAAGAGCTTGTTTTCAAGTTAGCATCCAATGTTGCCCTAAACTAAGACAGTTCAAAAACAGGCCAAACTGTACTGGCCAGCTTAATACTGACTTTCCGTCCCTACGCGCTTAGCTTTGCACCCTCGAAATGCAAAGCTTTCATCCAAAGTCGGCCTAAACCTCCTCTGCGCTAATGCTTGGTGAGGATCACCTAGTGGTCGTCCAAAAATTTAACTACCTGGGACGTTGTATCCAAGCCCGTGTGATTGAAGGTAAGATCACAAACCGTACAGCAAAAGCTTCTGGAGCTTGTGCCAGCAGTGTTCCAGGACGTGGTGGGTCTTCGTTTGGCAGGCGTTTTCCCTACAAAAAGCCACAAATATCTGTTTAACAACACTGCGACGTGGCGGATGTGACTCGCCACTCAATAAAGTCACCGCCCCCATCACATTGGCAAGTTGACTGACACCAAATTTACAAGTTCTGTGCATATATCGGCTCTCGCACGAACACGCCTACATATCTGATTACTGACATGCCACTATTCTTAAGTACTTTTCAACCGTTTCCTCATCCTTCACTCACTGACCTACATTGCTTACGGGACCTCATTGGACAAGTTCCTCATCAACATGCCATATAGTGATCGGAATACTATCTTTACCTCTGGCATTCTGTGTACATAGACTACATGCAACCTTTGGGCTCTATGGGCCCACACTCTCTCCAACTGTCCTGCTCCCACAGTTGGTGCTGCTTATTCTGCAACCATGTACAATAATGTAATATTCTGATCATGCCCAAAAGGCGTGTCTCGCTTTGTCAAAAATAAAATATTTATTTATTTATTTAACATTCACTGTTTACGGCGCCGGAGCGAAATCACGCTCGCCCTGAAGGGTGGAGGGTACAATGCAGCGCTACCTTCAACCCTACTGTATGGTATTGAAACGTGGTCTCTTAGATCAGCCGACCTAAAAAGGCTATTTACTTTTGCCCACCGGTGTCTTGGCAATTTGCCTCATATCTGGTAAGAACCCCGAGTATGCAAGGAGCGTGTTCAACGCCTTGTGTACGGCATAGGAAAAGGAAATGAACGGATCAGCACCGTTATTCCACCTATCAGGCTACCATGTCTCTACCACGTGTTATGCATGCCAGCCCGTCGACGCCCGCGATGTGCCTTGTTTGCGCGCCGGAGCGTGGATGGAAGAAAAGAAGGGGTGGCCAAACGATTACTTGGTCGAGAGAAATGAAGGTACTTACTTAAAATTTAGCCTCGGTTGGATCGTCACGGCGTCGTGGTTGGGGTCCGAAAGACCATGAACACGTTCAGCTGGATGCACTTGCTGACATGACTAGGAGCGAACTCAAGAGCGTTCCTGCTGTAAGTGGTTTTTTCAACCCATCCCTCTTAGCCTCACCTAACCACGATGCCACAACTTTGCTTTACGTAACATTGCATAGTAAATTATTTTGCTGTATATTAACCTGCTGGTAGCATACGTGAACCATGCTCATAGGTAACGGTAGCTGAGGTAGCAGGCGCCTGTTGCGTTTTTATTATTTCTTTTATGTATTGTGTCGCAGCAGCTGTGGTGTTTCCCACAAATAGTTAGCGTGTATTATGAAGAATGATGAGGATTCACCCCATAATATTTATTCACCATCATTTTAGGGTAGCAGCTAAGCGCTTTTTCTGACCAAAATAAGTTTACACTAATGCAACTTCAAATGGGGTGGGAACAAAAGGAGATTTCTACGGTCCTTCCATTCTGAATGCTTTGTTGAACCACGTTCGAGTTTGGTGTACGATTGGCCAGTTATTTGAGCCAAATTAGCGCGCGGAACACGTCCTGGTCTACCAATCAGGACCAGCGAGCACCGCACTAGCCGACACCGTTGTTGCGACCAACTGTACTAAGAAAAGGAAGAGTACTATTGTATGTTAGGCATACAGTGGGAGAAGCAATAGCTGAGAAGAAAGTTAGTACGCGTACTTAAGAAGAAAAGGAATTGAAAAGCATGCAAATTAGAATTAAAATGAGAATGGGTAGTCTCGGAGCTGCAATTGGTAAGCCTCAGGGCAAGTTTTCAAAGCTGTCACCTTGTTTGAAGATACGACTTCTAGGGGTAGGGCATCACAGGGGTATAGTCCTCTACGTGACAAACGAGTGCCAGCCAGCAACCTAATCAGATCAGAAGTTGGGCAACTTCTAACGTTGCCCACGGAGAGTGAGTAAGTGAGCAGGATGAAAAGCCAGAGTGGGTCTGGGACAATCCACTCTGCTAGGATACGATATGTGAATAATAAATCGCTACGAAAACGGCGATAGTGTCATGAGTATATTTAGCTTGAGCTGTCTGGCAGGTAGGACATGTGCCGCATCTCTCGGAACATTTTTGTACCACACCTAAACTCCCGCTCTACAGCCATTCCGTCAGGAGTCAGGCAACCAAGACAAGCCCAGACGAATTATTTTAAGTGCCGTAAACAATTTCATAAACGTGCTTACCGTTAACGCCCCAAGTGATCCACAAATCATCCAGAGCATTCGACAGCACATGCTAGCCGCCCATCCCCACTTCTTGATAGACTTGAATTCCGGCGCTAAAGCAACAACTAAGTCTACTTGTTTGGACACCTTAGACTATGTTTTCCCGCCAAGCATGTAGGGTGTCGTCAGGCCGTTTAATCCTAAACCCTTACTGAATACTGAGTTGTTTATTAGCATTTGCCAGAGGATGGTCCATCCAACCAGCTTCTCAGGAGCTAGTTGCAAAGTCTGAGAGCCACCAAAAATGCTCACCGTGTACCGGAACTTCAAATCGTAAGCGAATATGAAGGTAAGCACCCTAAACACACCGTCGTTTCCCTAATGTACACAGTAAACAGCCACGGACCAAAGGATGACCCCTCTGAGCCGCAGCTCGGCACAGCTTGTCGAGCATAAAGACTACTTTCTACTCCAACACACAGTTCTCTTCCTGCAAGCAATGCTGATAAACATAGCTAGACGTATCCGAAGACGCAGCAGGAAGGCATTTTAAGGGTAAACCGTGAATGTGGTACGGCGTCAAGGGCTTTGCAGAAGTCACTGAAAAGTGTCGCGACCAATTGGCACTGGTCAGCAGACTCCGTTTAGCTCTCACAAACAACTAGTAGAGTAGTCAGACAAGAATAGCTTTCGCGAAACCCATGCAGAGATGAACTGAGAATGGCACGCCCGGAACATGCTTTGAGAGCAGACCACACCAACCTTTTTGGTAGCATATCCAGCACGCTGGTCAAACGAATGTGTCTGTAATTTACTGGCTTGTCCGTCCCGCTTTTCAAAGAAAGGCGAGACAACTGCTTCCTTCCAGTTAGTAGGTAACGCGCAGCTAGCAGGAGACTTTCAGAAAAAGCGCGTCACCGGCTCACAAACTTCGGCTGCTACTTCAGGTAGAAACTACGGATGGATGGCATCGATGCCGGCGGCTTGGGTAGGAGTTAGTCCTAGCAGCAGGGAAAGCACTTTGGATGCTGACACGGAGATAGCAGTCAATAAAGCGTTGGACGTGAATTCGCAACTAAATCGACGGTAAGAAAAGGTAAACCTAGGGTAAACTTATCGGATACTGCTCCTAGAGCTGACAGAAATTGTCGCAAGCAATATACGTGCAAAGCTCACTGGGTCCGTGCAACACCGGCTTCGCTGAAGTTTCGCGCCCACGTCTTCTGACATAGGCTAAAACAGATTCGGGTTGATTGACGCCGCGTTTGCTAGTTCCATTTCATAACGAAGTCCTGCGTTTTTTAGTTGTTGCGTACATGCTTTTCGTGCTTTTTGATACTACCGCAAGGCGCCATCTTATTGAGTCGCAATGCAACCACCAACATTTAAACGGCTGTCTTACCCTGGGCGCGCACTTAAATCAAACAGGGTGATCCAGCGTTTTCTTATTTTACCAATGAAGGTGAAATGTGGGAAACGACCACCTCAGACACGAATAAGCTGAACTTATATCAAGCCGTCTGGATATCGTCTGCTGCAAAATGGCGAAGGATGACATGGTAGCACGGGATATCCTTGAAACAAACTCAACACACCAAAGCTTCGGACCGCTAGTCAAGCGTTTCGTCTGGCTCCACTAAGAGCACAGTCGAATGAGTCGCAGGCGTGGTCGCGGTCTCTAAGTGGCTGACAGTAAACGATAGTACCTATGCAATTTATTGTCGGCAGAAGTGCGCTTAAGAATTGACGGAGACTGCCCGTCCATGAACGGTGTGGGCTGTTTTAGAAAATGACGTACAGGAGCTTGAGAATTCAGCTTCAATAGTTTGGCGGATACGCCTACGGTTGCAGTCTCGTAGAAGAGGTTGTGGCCTTTTTATTTTCGGAAAAATAAAGTCACTCCTCTCTAAGCACCGGTTAATAGAGGGATCGCGAATGAAAGCAAAGAAGCCCTGGAAGCGCTGCCAGAGCTTATATGCACTAAAGCGATTTTAAACTGGAAAGACAAGCTGCTAAGTATCCTACCTAGGGAGCTGGATTCTTCAAAGTAATAAACTGTTAAATAAACTGTAGTTTCGTTTCTGCGACGCGCGTGTGCAAGAAAGCAGGGCACAGCACGCTCCATGGAAGAACCCTGCTACGGCCTATGGAGCCTTCTGATTCTCTGGCAATAAAAACGAAACGTCAAATGCTCTGCCTTTGTGTTTCTTACCTTGCTGCAAAAGAAGTAAAGTGCAAACAAGTGTGGCCTCTGTACCCTCGTGAACTACGGACTACAAGTGCTGTGCAAATTGTCAAGTATCATTATACCGGGCAAGGATCCGACCAAAACTTTTGCAAGCATGTTTATAGCTTTCTGCAGCGATACTTTCTAGTAAGGAAGAAGAATCTTTTTCCAAATATGAGCAACACGATCCGAGCAAAATTTGGTCCTTTATTCTGGCCTAGACAATAGATGCTGCGGCTTGCTTTCATGCCCCCCAGATGGTTAGATGCAGTTGGTTTTACTCGATCGGAAGTCTTGATAACACCGGGTGCACACACACCCCAGAAATTTTCTGTCCTGCACCCTTTCATGGAACACAATTATTCCTCTTTAGGCCCTCCAAATACCTCGCCCCACATCTATTCGTTTCAGCCTAGTACGCCCCCACGAGCTTGGTGCAGGGCTGCTTCCAGTCCTCCTGCATTACCGTCTTTTTGAGTCAAGCATATTCACCGGTCGTCAACTGACGCTATCCGTAATCTAGCTTATCTGCCTCTCACTCTTTTGACCATACTTGAACTATTCCCCTGTTTGACGCTCTATACGACGGGGATACTGGCTTATGCAGTAGTCATGACCCTGGACTTCACTACCATTGTCGACTAGTAGTGAATAAGCAAGAAGACGCGTCAGTCTGGCACGTAGTATACTGAACACTTAACGGTTTACATGTGAACACGGAAAGTTAGGGTGTGTCCTTGAGTGCGTGTGTGCGTGCTTATCTACGTGTGTGTGTAGGGCCAATCACGTTTACGGTCATAGTGAGCGATCCTTGGTTGAACACGTAACAGTCCTCCCTGTTTTGGCTGACGTTACAGTCATGGCTGGAAACGTTCGATCGGTTTGCGAATCCGGGTCGATCGGCGTAATTGAGTTTCCCCTGTTGTTCTGTGTTCATCGTGCTCTGCAGCTTGCTCTGCGATCTCCGAGTGTGACTGACTCACGGCAGGTGTGTCAGTGCTCCTGGGGCGTACATGATCTGAGTGCCGGCGAACAACCCGGCCGTCCGGAAGCTGCAAATCGTTTTGACTTCCTGAAGAATCGAGCACAGTCGCCGGCTGCCAACATTGTTCATGCGGTAACCTGGTGTAAACAGGTTGATGGTCCTGAAATGTAACTTCCGGTTTTGATTCCTCTGAAGACACAAACTTTTTCTGACGCTCCTGTACTTCAACACGCGGGTTCGGAAACAACAAATGAAGCCTCGTTCTCAGATTTCTGCCGAACATCAATTCCGCCGGGGATTTCCCGGTAGCCTCAGTGGGTGTAGAACGGTAGGAGAATAAGAACCGATCCAGTTTTGTTCGCAATGTTCCCGTTCGCTGCTTTAGTAAGCCATGTTTCACAGTTTGTACTGCACGCTCCGCTAATCCGTTTGATGCTGGGTGATACGGGGCTGATTTAACGTGTTGGATTCCGTTGTTGGCGACAAATTTACCAAATTCGGCACTCGTAAAAGGCGAACCATTGTCTGTACAAATGGTTTCGGGAATGCCAAACGTAGCGAAGGACGAGCGCATTTTAGTGATGGTGGATTCGGCTGTCGCCTGAGTAACTGGATGTACGTCAATCCACTTAGAATGTGCATCAATAAGTAGAAGAAACATGGTCCCGTCGATCGGTCCGAAGTAGTCGGCGTGGATACGCTGCCAGGGCTTGTCGGGCCAACGCCAAGGGTGTATTGGACCTGGCGCCTTGCTCCGCTGATACGCCTGACAAATATCGCAATTCTTCAGTAAGTTCTCTATGTCTGAGTCGATGTTGGGCCACCAGCAGTACCCTCTCGCTAGTGCCTTCATTCTCGCCACACCTGGATGAGCATCATGGAGCTCTTTAAGTATCTGTGAACGCGCCTTGGTGGGAGGGACTAGACGAGAGCCCCAAAAAACACAGCCGTCGAATAGACTCAGTTCGTTCTTCCGAATCATAAACGGTTGTAATTCAACTGTCCCTTCAGGAGGCCAACCCATGTTCAAAAAGCGTTTCACCATTGATAGTACGGGGTCTCGATCAGTCCATTGACGGATTGTTGAACTCCGTAGCGGTGTTGTGTCTAGATGTTGCATTAGATTAACCAGTTCAAACGGAGGGTCGTGTTCGTGTGCAGTTTCCGTGATCGGCAGACGGCTGAGTGCATCTGCTGTGCAGTTGCTGACGCCGGTAATATAAACAATCTTGTAACTGTAAGCACTCAAGGTTATAGCCCATCTTTGCATCCACGGTGATGCCATTTGTTGTATACCTTTGTTTTCCCCAAACAAGGATATCAATGGTTTGTGGTCTGTATGAAGCTCGAAAACGTTTCCCCATAAATACTGGTGAAACCTCTTAACTCCGAAGATAACGGCTAGCGCTTCCCTGTCCAGTTGTGAGTAGTTCTTCTCCGCCGTCTGTAAGGTGCGCGATGCATATGCTATGGGACGTAAAGAACCATCGTCCATGCGGTGGCACAGGACAGCCCCGACCCCCCAAGGGGACGCGTCGCACTGAAGTATGAGTGGCTTGTTAGAGTCATAATGGACTAACGTTGGTGGCGAAGCAAGAGCTTGTTTTGCTTTGTTGAAGGCATTTTTTTGACGGGAACCCCAACACCACGATGCATTTTTGTGTAACAGCTCATTTAATGGCGATAGAACCGTCGATGCATTAGGCAGAAAACGGCGATAGTGAGATAGCATTCCTAAGAACGAACGGAGTTCATCACAACTCTTTGGCTCTGGGCTTTCTAAAATAGGTTTAACCTTGTCATTTAAAACATGTAAACCGTGTTTATCAAGCCGGTATCCAAGGTAACAAACGGACGGTGAAAGGAACTCACATTTAGACCTTTTCAATCTTAATCCACTTCGCTCCAAACGCTCGAGCACGACCGCGAGTGTTCGAAGATGCTCTGTATCCGAGCGTCCAGAGATAAGAATATCATCCAGATAAGCACACGCAAAAGGAATGTCCTTCACTAGGTCGTCAATAATTCTCTGAAATATTCCGGGGGCGGAATTAATGCCAAAAGGTAAACGAGTATATTGAAATAGTCCCATGTGCGTGGTGATGGTAGTAAGTTTCCTCGAAGGTTTATCGAGCTCTATCTGCGAGTGTGCATTACTCAGATCGAGTTTGGTAAACTTTTCACCACCAGCTAGTGTTGCATACAAGTCATCAATACGTGGCAAGGGGTACCTGACCAGCATGGATGCTTGATTTATGGTTATCTTGTAGTCACCACAAATCCGTACGGAGCCGTCCGGTTTGGTTACTGGCACAATTGGAGTTCCCCAGTCGGAAAAGTGTACAGGAGTAATAATACCTTGAGTCTGTAGGCGGTTTAGTTCCTCTTCAACTTTAGGCCTCATAGCGTATGGTAGTGTGCGCGCCTTAATGAATTTTGGTCGAGCGTCTTCCTTTAGTTTTATCACAGCCTGAAATTCTTTCAACTTCCCAAGCTCCTCGGAAAAAACAGCTGAATGTTGTTTAAGTAATGTTTCAAGTCCGGAGATTTCGGTGACTAATTTTACCACATTCATTGTATCCGGGAAAGCACGTATCCAGTCTCTTCCAAGCAGATTTGGACGATCTCCGGGGACCACATATACAGGAAGTGTGCGTATTTTGTCGCCATACTGTGCCTTCACGAAGCATTTACCAAGGACACGTATAGGTTCACCGGTGTATGTACGAAGAACAGAATTGCAAGCGGATAAGTTCGGGAGCGTTTATACAGCGTTTTCCCGGATTATCGTCACGGATGCTCCTGTATCTATTTCCATCTGTACCTTTTGTCCTTCAATGTAAAGCTCTAGAGTGTATGGCGCCGGCTGCATGCTAGAAACGGAATTAAGCCAAATGGAATGTAATTCAGGGTCGCTACCATCAGACTCGTCCACAGTTTTGATGGGGTTTGCTCCTCGATAAGCCCCACCTGAACGTCGCTTGACCGATCTACACACTCGCGCCAGGTGGCCCACCTTCCCGCAGCTTCGACATACTGTCTTCTGATGCCGACAGTCGGATGGACAACTGTGCTGCTCACCACAGCGATAGCACACAAACAAATTGACGCCAGTGGGTGGCTTTGGTTTTGGTGTAGTGTTAATCAATCGCAGCTCATCTGACGAGTCCTTCAGCGTAAATGTTGCGAGTTGTTGTGTAAGGTGTTCCCTCTGCCGGGCAATCGAGCAGGCCGTCACCCAGGTCAGTGAACAATCATCTTGTGAAAGGAGCTTCTCCCGCGTGCTCTGGTCTGAGATTCCGCCTATCAAACATTGGAGTAACATGGTCTCTTCAAATCTCGTTGAATCGACTTCATTGTATTTACAATCAGGTGCTGCTTGTAGTACACGAGCGATGAACTCGTTCACACTCTCCTCTGGTTTCTGACAGAGTTTTGAGAAGTAGTATCTAGCCGTAAAAACATTCTGACGAGCACCCCAAAGAGCACTGAAGGTCTCCAAAGCGCCGGTTATCGTAGAAGAGATTTGATCAATGCGAAGTGCATCAAAATACCTTTGACCCTCATCTCCAAGAAACTGTCTCAAGAGCTTCACTTTGGTTTTCTCAGTAAGAGATACTGCTAGATTCAAGATTAAAAGCAATTCCAAGTAATCCGTAAAGGTTTTCCGCCATCTATGCCACGAGTCCAGGGAAGGTTTGTCGGTAGAGCACGACCAGAAGACCGGTGGAGTATTTGTCATGGACATGTTGACCTCCGTCGCCAGATATCACAGCTGGACTCTAACCGCAAGTACGTATTTCAACTAGTAGTGAATAAGCAAGAAGACGCGTCAGTCTGGCACATAGTATACTGAACACTTAACGGTTTACATGTGAACACGGAAAGTTAGGGTGTGTCCTTGAGTGCGTGTGTGCGTGCTTATCTACGTGTGTGTAGGGCCAATCACGTTTACGGTCATAGTGAGTGATCATTGGTTGAACACGTAACAGTAGCCTTCTCATTTTAGCTGTGGAAATGCGGTTTGGTCGCGTAACAGTGAAGCAGTTGAGATACAAAGCTGATCACTACACCTTGCGAACGCTTAGCGCTGTAGTTAGATGACTGTCGTACCACTTGCAATTCAAGTGGGCTGTACATGCAACTAGGGAAATCTGAGGAAATTATAACCAAATGTTATTGTGTTGACGGAGTTCATGGATGAAGCAGCGAACGTCATCCCTACTTACTTTTATCCTACACACTTTTGGATTGGCTGATGACACTTACATAAGTAGTAGCTTAAATCTCCTAGTTTGAACTGCTAACTCAAACGTTGTAGCATCCATAGAACGCCCACCACATCTATGCATTTCAGGTGAACGTCAAGATTATTCAGATCAATTTGACAACTTGCAAACTCTTAATTACCACTAGTGTCTAGAATTCTGTGGTCTACATGGTTTGTACCAACTGTATCTCAATTTGAACCATGACTTAAAGGATGCCGAACAAGAAGCAATGTGGATTAAGTAACCTTTGGCGACCTCCTTCCTCGTTGCTACATGCTGAGCACAGTAAGAAGAACCTTGGGACCATGAAAACAGAAGGAGCTAATTTCTCTACATTCATGTTAAATGGCCTACTGTTTCAATTTAGGTTTCGCCCGTCCTAGTCCATTGTCCTGCTGGCACTGTTTGGACGCTAGCCTTGGTAGATAAAAGGTCAGGCGCTTTATTGTTTGCTTTGCACTTGTTTTAAAATATCGGTGGGTCAGGGTCCATGCTGATAATGTATTTACGTACCGTCGCTGTTCGATGGCAGGTAATGTCCTAGTTAATTAAAGTAATTGTTCAATCAGTGGACGGTGATGAAGCACTCCCGTTAGATTACTTCAGGTAAGTCAGTTGTCTCTATGAAACACTTGAAACTGGCACAAGAAGAAATAATTTCTAAAGATGGCCTTACTTACACGAAGGGGTAAACCGAGCTTCTGGTCGGGTGTTAACCCATACCTTCACTTGGCTTTAGACCAGAGTTTCAGGCGTGTTAGTGATCCATTTGCTGTTAGAACCCATTTGGCTGGCCACTGTTGGGTCCTAGGAAAACTTGCCCGCGATCATGGCGTCCGCTGCAGCTGGACGCTGACTTACCCCAATAATTCGACAAGTGGTTTGTAAAAAACTTCGACAGCTTTTTAAGTTCCAGCTTAGCCACTTACGTGCGCGGCAGACCTGCACTCAAAGTCATGAAGACTTGCGAAAGATTTGGCGGTTTATGTGAGATCGTGTTACAATGAAAAGCTTTAAGATCACGGATAAAAAATAATAGACAGCTGGCACTAATGAAAGTAGAATTGTTAAAGAAACGAGCGTTAAAGAATGCGCCGCAGCCAAAGGAATATAAAAAGTGGAAGCACATACAGTTAAAGGATACACCGAAACGGCTTCACTGCAAAAGAAACGGATTAAAGGCAAAATCTGGTGCCTATGATATATCAGTACCGCATCCACGTAAACCGTGTAAAGTACGAGTGCTTTTCGTTTTCCAGGCCGCTTACCGCGTTGCGTCCGTCAAGCAACGGATTTTGCATGGTCCTGATTTGGCTAACAGTTTAGTTACTTGAATAAACAAATACTGTATTCTGTGCGGTGCGAGGCACGCCTGCCAAGGCAGGACCATGGGAATACAAACACGGATGTTTAGTACTTATACAATAATATCGTACGATAAGTAGCAGCATAGTTGAGCTGTGTTTATTTATAAGCAGGTGTTCACTGTTCCGGGTTAACTCCCGATTAAGCAAGGTTTCATGCAACTCTGAAGTGCGGTTCCGTTGAATCTAGGCCTTCCGTCTTGATTAGGATTGCTTTAGGTTGTAATGGCGAAAGAACGATAGTTTTGCTTGCTTCCTACCAACTATCCCATGACAGTTCCTACGTTCGGAGCCACCTGGTCACCCAGTTGAGAAAGCTTTGCTGCACATTGATTCATCGCCGATAATGTTGACGAACTAGAATAGGTAGCTATTAAGGGTGCAACAAATATTTACGTCGACTATTGTCATTGTAGTTTTGCTTCTATTCACAAAGTGGTTGAACTTGTCAAACATTATAACCGTATACTGGCTGGTGGAGGATTACATATAACCAACTGGATAAGTAACCGTAGCGAGTTTATCACGCGTTTGTCCAAGCCGGAATTTTAGTTTTAAAGAATAGGAAATCTGACTGCAGACAACTGCATTAAAAGTGCTTTTAGTTAACAACAGCACGTCACACAAAACTGCATAAGCTTCATGCCAGAAAGACATGATAATGTGCTTTTTGCAGGGTCATACTAGCTTCCGCCACCTCCATCTATGATCCTGTTAGCCTTATCGCATCAGCGCTGTTACCAGCAAAGCTGTCGTCACAAAGTTTTGTAAGAAAATAGATAGATTGGGATGTGCCCATTTCCGTAAAATCTCAACGAACTACTATCCAATGGTTATTGAACATGCATGTGCTTAACCGCTTATCCGTTACGCGACGGGTCACATTGTTTGGATGCACTACCTCTTCCTTATATTTGCACGGCTTTTCTGATGTAGTTGGGACTAGCCATAGTGCACCCTCGCCACAAAGGTGGCCCTAAAGCTGATGTGACGAAGTATTGCCCAATTAGTCACACATCCATTCATCTTAAAATCATATGGACGTTGCTATAAAGCGACCCCGGACTTTCTTCTGTCACATAATCTCATAAACAAGTCTCTCGTTTTAGTCACGCTTGCGTGAGCTTTTAAACCATAACACCGTCTCCGTTGACCACGGTGAAGTCTACGTAATTGTTTGCTTTGAGGCACTCGCACAAGTTCCTTAAGATTTTACTGGACAACTTCTCCGTATACGGTATACAAGACCTGCCGCTCTCTTTGTGCAAGTATTCCCACGTTAGCGAGACCTAGGCAGTCCACATCGACACTTATCTATCAAACCGTAGACCCGTTAACAGCGAAGTCATCCATAGCATTGTACTAGCACCCACCGCTAATTTTCAGTTACGTAAACGACGTCTGTGTGACTAATGAATACTGTTCGGCATATCTGTTTGCTGGTGACATCAATCTTTCATATACATTTGACCGCACATCAGGATACTATGCTCCTTACCGTACAAGTAGTCCGCGATGCGCTTAGAAATCAGTGCACAAACCCCAAGGTGAACTTCTCTATCGACAAAAGCTTCCTTAGCAATTAGAAACGTGACACTCAATCTAACCTCATGACAATCCAGGGTTCACCTCCTAACCGTACCAGCCAGGTTCGCGATTTAGTACCGCCTTACTCCAATACTCTAAACCTTTTGGAACCTGCACTGATTTTAGTAGCCAAATCCAAAATTATTATGCTATGTTACGCAACTTATTCACTTCGACCGGAGCGAATTGCTGCTGTACAAGACGTGTAAATCTTCCGTATTTGTTCTCTTTCTGACTGTCTATTGCAACACAATGCAAGCTGCTACCCGGGCGCTTGGACATGTTCAGCACTGCTTCACACGAAAACTCCTGGGTATGACACACATATTTGGATACCTAGCTTGCGTCAAGCTACTGATCCTAGATACCATGTGTCTCCAAAGGCTGAAACTCAACCTATCGCTGCCGTTCGAAAGTATTCACTAGCTGATCCACTCACCTGGTATCACCTACCATTTTTGAACCGAACCGCACTTTAACCTTCATAATCCAAATTGTACTCCCAAATTATCGATGTCCCCCACAAAGCGACTTTCAAACTACTGCTTAAACAGACACGCTGCCAGATGGAAAATGTTGCGTTCCTATATGCGGTCTCGCACTTCGCCATATGTATTCGGACGTCAATTAAACAAACTACTGTAACAAAGTAAACTGAACTCTTATCACAATCTTCCAGTAAGCGACGTCAAGAAGAAAGCGCCTAATGCCACTTGACCCAAGGAATTTGTTCATTTTATAACTTCACGTCTTGCTGCTATACTGTCACGAGCGACGTCTGCTCCATAATTGCTCCGCTCATAGCCCCTCTGCTTTCCACGTCCATTCGAATTAGTCGAGACACCGTAGAGCTCCATTTCGGGTGGTCCACTTATCTGTGGTCGCGCCGTTGTCCCCATTTATTCCACAGTTGTAGATTCATCGCATCACTAACCCAGCCACCCCAGTTTCGCATCAGACACAGCACTAGTTCCTATGAGTCACAGGGCCTATAGTTAAGTGTTTGCGCGTCAGTATAGGTGCATTATTCTAACAGGAACGAGCGAATCCAAGAGGAAATACCAATACCGTAGCCAAAAACCCTGCAGCAACTTGCATAGTTACATCAAAAAACAGAAAAAATAAAAAAAATTTAAAATGTTGCATATTGACAAATCTTACTAAGCCAAAATATCAAGAAATATGCAGTATAGCACTAAATTTTTATTACTACACGGTCAGACGGTGCAGCGGCCGCAAAACATTCTCCAATCTTGCGCAAAAACACGGAAATATAAGTAAAGTGCACACGGAACCGCTAAAACGTCACTATCGAAACTTTTGCCTTAGGAAATTACGTGAATTTTGTAGTTACACCATAAACAAAAGACCTCAGTTTATTGATTTTAAAGGACAGTTGGTCAAGGAACTCACTGCATAATCAAAAGCTCCAAAAGTATTTCATTTTAAGCGGTTGTGATGGTTGTCCCGAGATTACCTGCGTCTGGTCTACATCGATAAGCCAGAACAACTCACTGTCTACTTGACACGAATGCGCCTGCAAACCTCATAAATCACTTAGACAAACGCCGCAAGGTGTTTTAGCTTTTGCACAGTTTATGCACCCGTATACATGGATCCTCACTTCCAGTGAGCTACATACGTCTACCGTCAAGGATAAAGAAATGAGCATCCGAAGAAATGGCAAAGTTCTTCTAATCGTGTACTTCGCTGCAGCCTGCATGAGTAGGGCGTCTAGAACGTTTGTTGCAAGGGTTAGGGGTTTCCAGACGTGAAGCAATTTTATGTCCCATACGTTTGGACGCTCTACGATGCAACCGTTATTTCTTTATGTTTCTCACCCTAAGTTCGTTGGTCCAATATGGATGGAAGCGTTGTGCCATGAGACCTGAATGTCACCCTATCCATAACCTCGGTGCATGTTCTAGCACGAGCTATTCTGGTTCGCTGGACAGCATAAATGAGTAATAGTGTACGTGAGGAAAAGCAAAGTATGCAAGAAATGAGAGCTGGTTGTCCACCTACCTCTACGCATGACGCAGGGTGGGCAATGGAGCCAGTTGGAAGTTAAATGTTGAACGGTTGACCAGCATTCGATACAAAGTGAGCTAAACTATCTACGTATCCGCTTGGCCGGTTTGACAGGGTACTGTGGCACATCGCTTGTATTCGTGCCAATGTCAGGGAATATAAAATCGTAAATGTTAGAGTGGCATGAATGCCAATCAACATGGATCTGGTTCGTCATGCCGCCAGTCTACCAGGTTTTCACTGATGATCAGCGAGTGTTCTACTTAAATAAATGTTAAGCGATATGGAGCTAAGGGAAGATAAATTTGAGTAAAAATGGTCTGGTTTAGAAGACCGTGATTTAAGTGAAGGTGCACATATTAATGCTTTTAGCTCAGCAGCTTCCTATTAACCTAGTTTTGTTTAGTATTGGTAGTGGCTAAAGTTGGAACAAGGTATACTCTGAGTAACGTTGGCCCCGCGATGTTGACGTTTACTACGAGGATAAAGACTAGTGGGGTTCCCGTAGGATCTGGATCTGTACTGTTGTTACTAGCAAGCAATTTCCGCAGAGCTCTGCTTTACGCAATTGAAGCAGTAACAAGTGATACAGAGAAGGCCTTTGGATATAGCTACGTATAACTATGAGGCCATGTTGTTAAGTAGCGCTTATGTATGTTTGTAAGTGTGTGGAATTAAAGAGTAGAGTTTCCTTAAATAATACCAATGGTTTTACTTTGTCTCTGACAATCGTAGATAAGCCATAGACCTCAAGGATCTTCAGCACGCCTTTGTACCTACAGCAATCTAGATTGTGGAATCTATCGCAAGATAAGAGTTTACCAAGATTACTTCACTTATGCGGAGCCGCAGGACAATATATTTTAGAGGTAGTACTGGTTATTAAGATGGAAGTAAGGAAGGGAGGCAAAGTTATAGTTAAGGCATATAATCTCTCAACCCAGAGGAGGTCACCATTGCGCTTAGTAGCATGGATAGCAAAACCAAATCTTGGTGGATAACAATGGGTGCTAAGCAGGTCGCGAAGAGATCTGAGCCTAAGAGACGTCGTGATCGACAAACATCTGTGGCTTTAGGAAGGAATTCAGGAACGGAAGGCGAAGAAATGGAATAGAGATGTACCTGAAATTGACTTTTCATCTGAAACACCAATGGATATGAAACTGGCGGTTGTTGTCCACTCTACTTTCTGAACACCATGCAGGACCGTCCAGGTTAAAACTGGCTGCTGCTTAATTAGCTAGGTTCAAAGTTAATCATATTTGAAAGCCAGGCGTTGACGATGGGGACATGCAGTGTACGTATGCTTAACAGTTTAAGGTTACCTTTGCTACGCAGTACTCCTTAAGTCAAGTTAAAGGGGTTAATAAGGTAGTGCTGGCCGCTTATTTATGCACCGCTCTTCCTCGTCCATCATGTAATTTAGGCATGGCACACTTGGCTAAAGCGCGCTCTCAGTGCGTTGGATTAGCCACAACTTTGAGCATAAAAGTATGCTGCTACAATGCACCAGCATCCATGCAAGGAAAGGCTTGCACGACTGGGGTTATTCAGCGGACGTTACCGCTGCTTACGTGGGGACTTCATATTGGTGTACTTAATTTTACGCGATCCACGTTATATGTGTCTCTCATTTCTGCAACGCAGCCGTAATAACAACTTGAGGTGGCGCGCACTAAACTAACAGAACGGTAGAGACGCCTGGATTGTCTGAAGGAGCTCGTTTCTGTCCGCGTGTGTCACCAGTGAAGTGCTCTTTCCCAATCGGTCATTTCTGCGCAACCACTATCTATATATAACAGGCGTTTGGATGACACATAACTATCTGCACTGTCACATATTATAAAATATCTACCTCCCTCCTGGAATATGCTTTGGATATAGTTGCTGTTACATTTTTGCTGCAAAACCACACGGATCGCAAGACTACCGCGGACCAAACGATAGGCCTCTCATATAAACTTAAATAACCCGCTGCAATTTTCTTTGTAGATAACCCTACAGGCTTACTCAGCGTGATTTGTAAAGCATCGATTCTTATTCCGCATAAATTCATTGTTCAGTGTATGGATTAACGGCACCCTGATTACTTTGAACCTTTTGTTCGTTTGCGCAATATTGTATCTCAAGTTCCATAGCCATAGCTCCCTCCAATACTGCCAAATCTGATCGTTACTAGCCAAACTTGACTATTGTTTCCGTTCAGCCAAAGAAAACTTGGGTGCATTTTTAATGCCATTAGCGACGTGAAAATCCAGCCTTAAACTAGTGTTGCCAGTGCCTCATTTATACTCAACTCGTTGTCTATGGCAGCGTTCCAGGACGTCGTGTGCATTTCACTGACAAGCGTTCCTCTTTTGGAAATCCACAAATGTCTGTTTAACAACAGGGCTACGTGGCTGACGTGACTCGCTACCAAACTAACTTTACTGCCTAATGCTTAACGATGGTAATGATCTCAGTATCCGATATTTGCGAGCGCAACGGTATATGAACGAAACATCAAGCATCCGTCCACCAGTATTTGGCACACACCATATCGGGTTCCAACGGAAAAGAGAGGTCAGTCTTCAGAAACATTCGAACTCTCACCCACCCAAAATTTCCGTAACAACAACACGGTTTACTCCGCTAAGACGCCATAATTCTCTCCGACAACCATGAGCACACCCATCATCCTTGCAACCTTCCTTAGCGAAAGGTGTGTATAAAATTTTGTGCTATGTGTTTTGGTAACGCTTACCTCTGTCGTTTAGTGTATGAGCGCTCATGGTGTTTCAGTAGCTCTGTCAACCACTTAATTATGCCTGTATTGGCGTGTCTTTTTTCTCGAGAATATAGCTATACATTTATCTATACTGTGCCTAAAAATGGACAGGGATTTCTATGCGGCTGCTTGATTACTAAAGCGCTTCCTATTGAGGTCGCTTATTCCATGGATACCGGTTCCGTTTTGCGTGCGTTTTCAGAATTCTCAGCTAGAAGCGGTTGGCCGGCTGTCCTATACAGCAACAATGGACCACATGTATGCACTGCTGAAGCTGTAATAGGTAGCCTTCTGAGGGAGTTAGAAAAGAAGCTAACGAAATCCATGATGTCACCGGTAGTTGCTTGACAGCTAACGCTTCCTTGTACTGGCGATCGTGAAATGCTTTGGGAACGATTGGTTCTTACAACAGGCAATTGGTTGGGTATCATTCTCAACGATGAGCTCATAACATAAGAAGTGCTACTGACGACACTGAATAAAGTCACCGCACCCCATTCACGCTGGTCCAGCCATCAGACTTCCATATGCATCTTTTGTGACCACTTCCCGGACTGGCTAATCTATCCGATTTTGATAGGAAGACTACCATGATGGAGCACCGAAAATTACTGTCTTTTATTGAACCATAATTGTACCGATCTGTTACATTCGGTTCTGTGCTTATGGATTACATCGTTGCGAAATCTCGCCGAACTTGGATATTTTCGTAACAGTTATAACTAAATTTTCGCGCTGCAGCGCCATCATGTTCCTGGATCACACTATGCCATGACGTAATTCTCCCTCGTATTGGCAAGGAACATTTTTGTTGTACCTTTCATTGTGACTTATTGTTATACTATTCCAAAACAGCTATGCTTTTGAGCAAATTGGATCACGCCTTGACTGATGTGCCTCGTTTTATCGTGAATATACCGTTTATTTATATTAGTTATAAGAGAGATGCCTAACGCACCTGATTTTTACGACACCATATCGCCGCGACAAAAGTTAACACTAGCAAACGATCAGCCTCTAAACGGCCAAACGTTCAAGTTACCGATGAACCTGAGTACACACTGGAGAAAGGTGCGCCTCCTTTTCGATACGTTTTAACGTAGATGGATTAGACACGCCTACGTGGGTTACAGTCTACGGTTCAAAACTACAGCAGCGACAGGAACAGGTAACTAACTTTTTAGAGCTCAGACAGAAGGATGTTGTTATAGTTTATGATGTAGTCACCTCAAGTGGTCTGTAGCCGCAAGCGGCCTTGAAGTTATTCATGCAAGGCAAAGACCACCTGGTTTGACAGACTTTGGTGCGGACAAACAAGAGAAGCTTGCGAAGAGATGTTAGACAACTCTGTTTGTTAGACTTAGACAAGGACGAGGATGCCAACGTTGCGAAAGCCATTTAAGTTGGCAGAAGACCGCCGTTGGAGTGTAAACTCTGAGGAGAAATTTTGTATTCATAAATAAATAAACAGGCAATGGTAAATTTCTAGACCGTGGCTGGATACCGTGCCCACGAGGGTGCAGATCAATTGGTACACAAGTCGCATGCATCAAGCAGTGTTTGTAAGAATAAATAAGTAATCGCTGTGTGTTTGATTGCTTCATGTTACACCATGTCAGACAGGATGAAAAATGTGACCATGAGCGACCTGCCCGCGAGAGTTTGTGGGCGGAGAATTTATTCAGTAGAGAGTCACACCCGCCTCGTCGTAGGGTAAATAAACAGACGTTTGCGACTACGTATGGGATGCGCTGAGCGAGCACCTCCTACTACGTCCAGGAACACTGACGTTGGTAATGTAAAACTGGCAATGCTACTGACTGACCGATTTTGCACTCGGTTATCCGTAGTGGGAGTAACGCCGTATTCTCCATTCGCTGACAAGATTGCTTAGATGTTTCCATCATTATTTAATTTTGCAGATCGAATTTAGATAACGTTTAATATGAATTTTTCAAATTGCAGTGTTTTATTTTTAATTACGCTTACCATTATATAGTTTTCTTAACGTCCCGACTACAATGCTAAGATCCTGTCCCATTTGTTTACGTGGATGCCTCCTTCTTCGCAATGGCTCGTTGTAGAACATTCCGCTGGACAGTCTGATTATTTATCTCTGTTATTTGCTGCAAATCTTTAGTAATTTATAAAGTAGAGGAAGCGGACAGGAACCGATGTTCATACGCAACAAAATAAGGCTCGTGATCGTACCATGCTGGAACTGAAATGGCTGAGTGATATGTTCCTGCGCTGTACGCTGAGTACATATATAGTTATTTGGAAGGTATTTTATGAAATACTGCTCGATTGCAGCCACGATGATTGGAAAGCTTGAGGCAGGTTTCAGTGTGGATGAGCGAGAAACCGATGGTAATAGTTAGTGGCTGTGATGAGGTCTGTATGGGACGGAAAAGAGGCGTGTGCAACTAGCCGTTGGCGTAGTGACAAATTGGAGCTTGTTACTCTTAATGACTTGTGATGGCGCAAAGTCGGAAATTATAACATGAATTTGTTTCAGGGCTAAGCGCTTGAAGGAAGGTTGAAGAAAAAACATCAGTGCCTAACCAAGGATTTGCAGAATAAGTCAATAAACTAGCAAAGGTAAGTAATGCAGGCAGTGCAAGCAAAGGAAGGTTGAAGTTCTAAGGCGTGGCTTCTAGTAGGCTAAGTATAGTTGCGTAGATGCAAGCAGCCTAGGACGGCTCGCTGTGGTTAAACAGAGGTGTCCAAGGTAAGGCGAACAGAAGCTAATTCTGCTAGTATAGAATGTTTTAGTGGCCAGACGTGCTAATGCAATATTTTATAGACTAGTGTGTACTTACTATAACAGAAAATAGTTCAACCAACATGCGAACGTATTTGATGCAGACAGTCCAAGAAAATAACATATAGGTTTATACGGAGTTGTTTGTACAAGCTATGCTATGTGCAGATTTACATGGAGCGTATGACTTCTCCCTGTAGCTGAAAAAGTGTCAAAAATAAGATAAACGGAAGATAATTGCGCTACAATAGTAAGTGGCGATGGACGACAATCGCACTTACATTATTTCGCTTTCTCACTCGTGGATACCTACTGGCAAATTATTTTACATATTAAAGACAAAATATCCATTTTTCAAAACCCAACACATTTTTACGGAAATATATACATTTTTACCTCTAACACACGCAGCATGCAACTCTGCTTTGACTTCGAATTATTGGCATATGCATGACCCCTGTAGGTCAGACATGGCCACCGTAACAGTACGCACATCAGGAAACTGCTACTTTGTACCGATTTGTCACGCCACTACACGCCTTCTGGTAGCCGCTTTCTTCGTTATGATAGCATACCTATTAGTATGCTGATTACTGTATTTACCTTATTTTATAGAACCAAGGTAACAGAATTTAGGTTTTGGTCTCACTGACCATAATATGTTTATAGCATTGTGTTTAAAGCCTAGAGTTTCTTTGCCATCTCCCATGCAATTATCTTGGCTGGGCTTCATAGATTTCTTATAGCCTTCCGCTATAGTTAGATCGCGACCACCGCGGATATGCCAGGTAGCTTCGTCACAGAAAGAAATTCTTACTACACCCCATTGGACGTCGATGACACATAACCCACTGCCCTTTTCTACCTACGTTAATGGAACACACACGCCACAGGTATGCAAGATAACTTTATCACTGGGATAGAGGTCTATCCGCGCTCCGTTGCGTTTCACCCCTCACAGCTAACAACCAATACATTCACTGACAATGAAGTTGTGCCCGCAGCAGTTTAGGATGATAAGTGCATAAAGTTGCTTAAGAGCTTAGCCTAGCTAAATTGTGCTTGTTGACACACAACGCAGTGCCGTTGCATCCGCTGTTGCTAAGGTCGTGCACACGTCAGGTAACAGCGATAAGTACGTCCGGTTACATTGGCGTTTGGCCTTGATCTATTTGGTTTGCTGCTACCTTGAGTAACGCCGTTGTCTCCACACACGCTGAAACCGTGCTTTCTTCTGTTACGCAAGCTCACTTCCTCATTCAGATGCATCTTACGCGTACTTCAGTTGGGTTTGGGGCTACGGCCCACTGTCGCAGCCTCCGTACATGAAAGCAGCCCGCACGCTACCGGCAAGCAAACTAACCTCCTAGCCAAAATATATGTGTAGCATGGAACATTTTCAGCTAAAGCCACACGGCCTGCTACCCTTGTCTTCAAACAAGTTTCGACACCGATCGATACAGGTAAGCTACGTAAATTCATCAGGAACCTAGAAGCTTAGCTCTCTTAGTTGTGTTTGATACTACATAATCCTTGCTTCTCTGTGCGTATATGGGTTGACTGTGAGCGCCATGTGTGTTAGGGCAGCATGTATTAAGGTAGGTTAAACAACCACGCACCCGCGCGATTAATCGAACATCATTGCCACAGTGGTAAATAGTAACCTACCTTTTATGCTCGTTCTGCTTGACTGTTTTTACGCTTTATTCTTTTTGCTTCCGAGCATTGCGACAGAATAAAACTCCAAATGTGGCATAAAATTGTGTCTTCTCACTCGTGGTTCTAGACTACTTGTCCAAATACGAAACCAGCATACTTGAGAAGGCGTATCACGACGGCGGTGGGTATTGCATACCCACCAGCGGGCAGTCAACTCTGGGGCCTGGGGCTACGAAAAATCCTTCTTGCATACATGAATGCAGTGGATGACATCGTTTTAATAGCAACAGACCGATTCCCGCGTTAAAGCTTACTATTGAGTTGTCCGATGCCAAATAACTAATGTTATTTCACCAGGCGCATAAATAAATAAATAACGTATATATTCTCGGTAAAACGAGGCACATCTGTGAGGGCGTGATCAAAAAACCATACAGGCCTAGCCCTTTTAGAATAGTAAAAAGTTTCGCTTTAATGAAGGGTATAACCGAAATGTTGTAGTTCACACGCGTGAGCATTTTTTCGGGAAATAATATGACCAAGGAACATGCTGACGCTTGGGCGTTTAAAAAGCAGTCATAACTGTTGTGTCAAAATTCAAGTTCGGCGTGCTTTCGCCATGTAGTAATCCATGAGCATAGGAGCGAAAACAAGAGTTCGGTGCAAGCGGCGTCCAGTACTTGCTCGGAATCTTAGGTGCTCCATCAAAGCTTTCTTCTTAGTACAAAAATTCCACAGGTTGTATTTAGAAGTCTGAAATGTTCAGCTGGGACTTTATTCATTGGCGTGTCACATCCGCCACGTTGCAGTGTTGTTATGCGGACATTTGTGGCTTTCGCAGGGAGAAGGCTTGCCAGGAGAAAATCCCCCACGTCCTGGAACACTACCGTAGCGACCGTTGAACAGTAGTGTTATTCGTCGCACCTTACTGACCGATTTGCACTCTATTATTCGCAGTCGGTTGACGGCCAAATTCCTTCGATGGTTGACTGTTTGGCTTGGTAATGGTCCGGCAGTAGTCGTTGAAACCGCTCAATGATGCAGCAGGTTCCTAATGTTTAAGGACAAATGGTGCAGGTGAGTAAAAGCATTGTTACTGGAGGCTGGCTGCTTCCGTTATATACTTCTCCGGTTCCCAGACCGTGTCAAGCTATCCAAGCTAGACTTGTCTTGGGGATGGTGAGTGCAGCTGTTCCTTGTAGCTGAATACGTCTATAACAGGCAAAAATGCCATTCGTTTGTCCAACGTGGCATCGTTACGAGTTACTTACCCCGCAAAGTAACATCAGACTACCTTTGACTGCTAGTAAGTATGTGTACTTGTCCGCATGGTCAACTGAAAAATCCATGAACGGCTATCGGGCAAGCCATTTTTACGAGCGTACAGCTGTCCGTGAAACGACATCGGGAAACCTCAGGTGAATGGAGAATCAGGAATTTCTTTCGGAAATGTACGACACTGAAACCAATTTTTTGAATTCCGGTGAGGATAAGCAAAGTTAGCCGTGGCAGTGAAGGTAAGCAGGACCGAAATGATTGCCTTCAGCTGTAGAACAGGGGATTCGTGTACCCATATTATTCCAGGTGAGTAAGTTGTGATACTGTGAGTACGAGGCGAGCTAAACCCCCTTGCTTAGACCTCGTGAAAGTGACGTCTCCAGAATAGCGGAAAGAGTTCCAGTTGGAATGATGAGTGGGTTCTTCGTATCCCGGAGAAAGGATAAAGTACTTAAGGCAGCTGGCGACTGAGATTAGGTCAGCCAGTCCTAGTAGATCAACGTACTCTTTTTGGCCTATGTAACTGGAACCCGCGGGCAAAAACGGGCAACGGACAGGAGGCAGCCAATCAGAGACAGCAAGGAATCAAGCAGCATTATCGAACGACTGGTGGAATGCAACGGTGTCTAGGCTGCCCTAATACCCATGGAATTTTGCTTAGTATGCATGCTTCGCAAGCGGGTTCTTTACATCATGTCGCTGGTGTGGCTCAGACTGCAACTATTACGATGGAAGCAGGTTCGACACACGCAGGGTCAAGAGATCGAAATAACAAGGCGTGTTCACAAAACAGAGCAAATAATACGACTGTTGTAGAGAAACATAAATAAACTGATGATGCTGACAGCAGTCCAAATGCAAGAGGTAGCTTAGGTGAAGCCAGGGCCAACTAAATTGCGACTGAATGCGGGAGAAACAATACGTAAAGCAACGTTCTAAGAAGAAAAAGAAATTCAGAGACAGTGCGGAACGGAAGAATGCGGACGGTAGTGCGAAGAGTAATTCATGAGAGTAGTTACGCTGCAGCGCTCAAAATTCCATAGGCTGAAAGCCGTCAGAAGCTAGAGAAAAAGGTCACAGGGCCAAAGCTGCCATGCATTAAGAGTCTTTATCCTTTGTACGATCACACTAATAGGTAAATGAGAACATGAGGTAAAGAGCGGATGTATATGAAGAGAGGTAAGGTGAGCAGACTGCTGGAAGTAATAGCCAAGAAACAGCAATGGTCCGAGTGCCGCCAATAAGCAGGAGGGAGTTCGGAGCGGAGGAGGCCATACGCACAAGGATAACATAGTTCGTCGCAATGTGAGTAAGGCGTACCATAGAGGCTGGAATAGAAATGGTGCGCAACAACAGTGAAGGCCATGGATAAGGGGAAAATAAGTGCAACTGGGATCTAGACATAAGTGAAAGAGAGCCAAGACTCTGCCAGACCATGATCGGAAATGGCACGGGTATCTGGGAGTGGTAGAAGGGCAGAAGACCGTTCAGCTAAGAATAGTTTTGTCGGCGCACTAACGTTGGGTTGTACGATTGTGATGAAAACAACGGTGGAAAGGGTAAGCGGAAATAGACAGGTTAACTTGCAAAGAGGCTATATTACACCTAGATGCTTATGTCCAACAATGCTTTCGAAGTGAGAGAGACCAATCAGCAGACACTTGAGTAGTCGGTGCATTGAGATGGAATCGTACCGAGAAGATGAAAAGCAACTAGAGAGGATCAGCAGAAAAGGGTAAGAAATAGAGAAAAGAGGCATTTTTGACATTGGCTGAGCAAGTTCAGCGGCATCTTGAGGTACTAAAACCCCATTGCGTCTGTTGTGTCTAGTTCCGTAACTTCCCGGTGGTCTGGAAGTAGTTACAGAGAAGTAGACTGGTCAGATGAGACTAGGTAAGAGAAGAGCAATGAGATTTGGCCGGTGATTGAAGAAGAATGGAAAACAAAGAGTGCAGCAAGGAAATGACACTCAGAATGAAAATGATTTACTGCTAAAGAGCGGAGTAGCCAACGCCGTTCTCTGGCAAAAGAGAATGGATCTTTCAGCCTTCTGTACAATTGCCGGTAATATCACTGTATTCTGAGAAATGTCGGTGAGCGGGAGACTGGTAAGACGAGACTGGATTAGTCGGCACATTGAGATTAAGTCGTACAGTTAATGTGGGAAGACAAATAGAGTCAGCAGAGATAGACAGGTTTGGGATGGAAGAAGCCAAATGTATATAGGGTAAGCAAGTCAAGCAGGCTTGTGATGTGAGAGATGTGTGTTGCCTACGTGGAACCTTTAAGCATTTACATTTCGATAGTCTGGAAGCAGTCAGAGGAAAATAAGGCAGAGCACTGAGAGCTCGCTTTCCGGTTGAGGAACAAATAAAGGCAGAGAGCGCGATAAAGTGAGGACAGATTCGAGATAGAAAAGGATTCCAGATCAAAAATGGGAAAGTTAACGTGGCTATCGAGGTAAGGGAGACAGAGCGTTCTGTCTTCCGAACAATGGCTGGCAACGTTACAAACGTCGGAGAGAAGACCAATCAGACGAGACAAGATTATTTGGCGTATTGAGCTTGCATCGTACAGTTAATTAGGGAAAAATGGAGTCAGTAGTTGGACAAGTCAGAGATAGAAGTGGCTATATTAACATATGGTAAACAAGTCCAGCAGGCCGTCGAGGTGAGGGAGACATTGCTTTGGAGCAACAAAGCTTAGACCGTTGACGTACCGGTAGTCTGGAAGAAGCCACAGAGAAGCAGAGTGGTCAGATGAGACTAGGCTAGGGCAGGGCACTGACATTCGGCTGTCAGATAGAAGAAGGATCAAAAACAGAGACCGCAGCAAGGAAAAAGAGACTGCAGCAAGAAAAACAGAGATCGCAGCTAGACGACGATATTCTGAGGCCATGGACTTAATAGTTAAAAGGATTGGCATGCACATGCTCCAGTCGTACGAGATGTTATTGGAATTCAACAATGTGTACTTTCTGCTTGTGTCGAGGCAATAGTAAACATTCGGTGATTTTTCGGGGGAGGTATAGGTGATGATGCGAGAGAAATTTATTGTCACAAGAGGTAGATACCTCTTCAAGGTAAACCGTTGGAAATCTCATACGTCTAAGAAAAACCTGAAAACCCAGTTTTCCGCCTTTAACCCTCTCAACCTTTAGGGACCGGAAACAAACTAGCGCCGTTTTTCCTCCAAAAAATGCTTCGAAAGCTGGTTTGCTACCGATTTAGAGACCAATCCACTTCCCATCAGTGCCCTTCTATTAGCACAGTCTTAAATCTGTGATAAAATTTAACTGCATTATTAAAGATACTGATATATTTTTCGGCAGGCCGAGACAAGAAAGTATAAGCCTCCACTATGCTTCAAGGGGATTTATGAAACTTTCTTTACGTTACAAACATGATGCGCGCGCTCGATATCTGTAAAGCTGAGGATACCGCATTTGAGTCAGGCCCGGCAGCATTGGTCTCAAGTTACATACCGCAATTAATCAGACTGAAAGAACACTAAACGTTATGGTTTTAGAGTGCACAAATCTACATTACCCAAGGAAAGCAACAAGGAACGCGTTTGGTTTCAACACATGTATTTAAGTTAAGTCTGCAACAAAAACTTTAAACCTAAAGCAAACTCCAAATGTAGACAAGTGGTGCAGTAAACAAACTCCGTAAATCATTATGGAAAAACGATTAGTTTTAACGACTTGGCGGACAAAAGGTGCTTAAATGACCGCTAATTTGTGAGAAAACATGGTGTGAATACACATAGCTGCCATATCGGAATGGTAAGGGCATCCCATTAGTCCAGTGTGACTGGAGGAACTTCTGACTGCAAGCTTACTTAAATACTCGTTCGCCGAAAATAATTATATTAGTGCGCCATGTGCAAATAAGCACCGCAGTTGCGAGCAAACTCACAATTAAAGCGGACTTTTAATGTTCGTTGCTTGCACCATACTTCAAGGTCTTGATAGACCCTAATGATTTTCTCTGTTCCAGTTTTAATTTCACTTGGCGGCCATCGTGCTGTTGGTTTGGATTTAAGCAGCCAAGGAAGAGAACTGCATTTGACAAATTGATGGGTGGATCAATTCCTTGATCGAAAGATCAAAATCGGCTCAAATATTTCACAGGGGCTAATACAGGGATTGCTCGGTACGGACGTTAGCGTCCCAAATAACCCCAGGTGTAACGACCAGCTGTTCATCTACTGTTTCACTTGAATTCATAACATGCATTATTGCCGTGACCTTG
Source organism: Dicrocoelium dendriticum (assembly GCA_944474145.2). Taxonomy (NCBI): domain Eukaryota; kingdom Metazoa; phylum Platyhelminthes; class Trematoda; order Plagiorchiida; family Dicrocoeliidae; genus Dicrocoelium; species Dicrocoelium dendriticum. Next base: position 88,487,174 of record OX104064.1, read on the forward strand.
ACGGCCAGCGAACAATTACTTCTACCTCGCTGCAGAAACTTTGAGAACATCAGTTTTACCTTACCTTCTCATGCGCTGCACAAATATTTTGTTTTATCAACGTGCTACCCGTACTTTAATATATGTTAGCTCAATGACATTTATCTTAGTGTCTCGGCTGTTTGAGAAATCGTAGTTATTTATTTCACAAGAATGGACGTGCAATTGATGTTTCATAAGCCGACGGACACAGACAGGAGGATGTGTGTTATAGTAGCTGCGTGATTTTTGATTTCTGGAGGAAGAGACACAACTAGTGTGGTTAAGCCGTAAAATGGATTTGCCCAAAAAAACAGCACACACATCCTTTGTCTATATAGCTTTTCAGAAAGTTAGCGGTGGCGAACCCGAGGAATAGCGATGACTGATAATCAGTGCCAAACCTACCGGTTTCCGCGTCCATGGTTTGCCGTTACAAAACAGAAGCTTAAGCTTCCGCACATTTATAGCATTTGATTGCTTGAAGAAAAGCTTTTACCTAAGTCAACCCAACTACAGTGGCACTATTCATTGTAAAGTCATGTACGTCCTGCGGCTCTCATAAGGACGTTTACCAGGTGAAAGTCGTTCTCTCTTAGGACACTGCTATCGAGCATTTTACTGAAAGGGAAAATACTAACTACCGGATTAGGACCGAGGAAGTTTGTTTTGGTGAGGCAGCTTGGATTGTTTAAAATTGTTACCAGTGTGGGCGCCGAAATGAAGACATTGTATAGTGTTGCCGGGAACCTCTGATTGCACTAACGCGGTTAAATTTGAATTTCTGTGGTGCCAATTGGTACACCCATTTTGCGGCGTGAATGCTTTGCCCTCATAATGCTATGGATAGTTAGCATAAATTAATATAAATCGTTTAGTAGTACTACATAGGATATGATGTGTAAACATTTTACTGAGGTAAAGTTACTGAAATAAGGAAGGCCGAGATGGTGGCCGAAAATCAACAGATGGGAATGTGCAGAAAATGCGGTCAACAGATATGCCGGTATTTCTGATAAGGTAACGCATTAAAATGTTGCATTTATTGAAAACTCAACTAACCGTGTACTGTAAACAGGAATCACTTTTAACAATGGTGTAGATATAAGGTTGAGAAAGCTGCACGGAATTTTATTCGCACTAACAATGCTCAGGGAAGATATGAAATGCGAGATTCTAAAGCAAGACATGTACGAAGTTTATTCCTAATGATGGGAAATACGTAATCAATAGGTTTGAAACTTACTTTGGATGTCTTGAAGGCAACCTGTAAGTCAATGTGAATTGGTAAACGGTAAGAGGTGCGAAAGGAGTAACGGGGGTGACGAGGGCATCTCTATGTGAATAGTTGAGAAAATACGGAATGAAATAACCAAAGTTAATACGGGATGTAGGGTAACGGCTATATTATGTTACCGTAATGCCTAGTCTGTAAACGGGTACTGGTAGATGATCATGAGGTGATAGGGATTAATTATGGTTATCGGTGAAAGGGAATAAGTAACTGTGCGAACGGTTTGTTGTTAGTTTGAGTATGTTGCTAAGTGTTACGCAAGTAAGAGTCATGTGGAACATGTTCATATTGCGAGATAAATATGTTAACCGCGTATAAACTGGGGTGATTGTACGCGTGATTCTGAAATGCAAATTTGGTTATTTACACACATATGCCTATTTACGTAAATGAATTTGAAAGCAGCTGCGTTAATGTTCAACGTATCTGTGTATGGATGTATATATATATATATTTATAATTGTAATTCTATATATATACCGGTATACCTATATAT
>OX104064.1:88489481-88533582 GCA_944474145.2 Dicrocoelium dendriticum
AGCAGGTTTTCCTCATAGTGCAATCAAACGGTCCTCTCCATTTCATCAGCCTCACACCTTTTTCTTTTACTCATTAACTTAGTCACCAATTTCACCCTTTTCTCACACTTTGACAGCAAGTAGGTGAATCGTCCGATGCCGCACTCCATGTATCTTCAAAGTTCCCTGACAACTGCCGTTCCTGCATAGTCTGGTTCTTGTAGTCTAGAAAATTTCCATTTATCACTTAAGGCTCACTAATTTTCCTTCGTCTACTTCCCTTATCAGCCACTCTAGTTCGTCTTTTGATCTTTTTATCTATTCCTACTTACCTGACAACCCATCGACAGAGCTTCTCGCAACCCGTTGGTTCTGACCACTTCTTTTTGTTAAAACTCTAAGATCACTGTTTGGATAATTATTCCCGTCTGACGTATTTTCAGCAGTCTGATATGTTTATGCCTCCTAGCGCCTCAGCTCCAGTGTCAAATCTCCATGTCTACTTCCTTACTGGCTTCGCTACATCATCACCCTTCTCCCTTATTTTATTATTGTCAATTTCCTCCACGCTGACCGGTTTCATTTCTTTGGACAATATACTGACAAATTTTCTAACAACGCATGGATTTTCTGACAATTCTGCAGTTACCAGAGAGGTCTCATTGCACTGACGCCTTTGTTTCAAAGCGTCTGCTCGCCTGGTTTTCATCCTTAATCCAGTTATGGTCTTCCATTTATCCCCGCTATGCCACCTCTATTTCCTTCGCTGTTACTCTTTGCTTTACAAGTTACATCGAGTTTATCCCTCAGCTCCGCATCACGGCAATGCTCGCCAAGAGCCTATTCTTCTTTCACAACAGTCCCCTAACTCTAACGGGCTGTAGACCAAACCCCCAATTAAAAGCCCCATGCTCCGACAAACTTACATCATCACCCAGGATCAGCCACTTTATTTCAGCAATCTTACGAAGTTGGTTCCTTCATTCCTTTGCTTAGTCTCCAACTTTATATATTCTCACTGTTTGACAGCGATTAAGTGAATCGTCTCATGCCGCACTCCATGAAGCTTTACAGGTTAATGTAAACCGCAGTTTCTGCCCAGTTCGGTCACTTTCATTCCGACATCATTTTTTCATCACTTAGGACACGCTACTAGTCTTTAACATTCATATTGTAACCGCCTCCCTACTTACCTTAATGGCTCCTCATCTGTTCCTATTCGTCTGACAGCTATTCGGCAGAGCTTCTCGGGTCTGATAACTCTTCTGCTTCTTAGTAACAACTCTTAGCTCACTGTTAAGGTACTTATTCACGTCTGCTTTATCTCCTGCAGTCCGATATGCTCATGAACATAGGTGCCCCGGCTCCTGTTCATCCTCAAGGCACTAGTCGCCTAGGTACCGAAACCTTATTTCATCCCGCATTTCTTGCATCACCACTTACTCAACCACACGTTTCTACCTTAATCTTTCTTGGCTTTTAAGCTTACCCTTCTATCAGTTTGACAACCAATTACTGAAATGTATCACGTCATAATCCTTACGCCTCGACAAGTCGCTGCCAACCGCCGTTACGGTATGGTACAGGATCTCTTGCGAAGATACCGTCCTTTCATCCCTTATTATACGCTAATTGGTCTACTTTTCATTTCCGCTTCTATTCTCACATCATATCCTTAAACATTAACATTTCAATTCGTTGGGCAATTATATAGTTGCGTCCATTGGGCTTGCTATATTCCATTTCTTAACAGCTCCAATATTATTAACGTCGATGCGTCAAATCATCTGATCTCCTGGACAGTCTCCTTGCTCCATAATCACGGTCCTCTCTGCTTCACCATCCTAATGCCTTGCTCCATTTCTGTTGCTTATTTTAATCCCCACTTTAATTCGCCTCCGATCCATTATTTATTACTTTATTGATCACCCTTACTTGCTCCATTATTTTCGATATACTTATCGGCTAGGCCAGTCGAGGTCTATAGTTTACTAGTTCCCGTATTAAATATACTACTAAAAGGCTGCCACTTTCGCATCTGAGGTATATAAAATTCTGACCTATTCTACGCTGCTGCATGTATTAGACTGCTGACGCCTCTGCATGCTTCTCGCTCTTACGGGTTGTTGTAATGTATTCTTCTTTACAAGACAACCATATCCGTCTCGCTGGCCATTCGCAGTCCAGTACCCACGTACTCGTTGTCCTTCAGCAACTGAGAAGTAGTGCCCAGCTTTTCTGAGCCATCTACCGGTGCCAGGTATTTTACCAACAAAAGTGGCATTTCACACCCGGGCCAAGTACAAAAACGCTGTGCTAGTGATCTTTTATTTCCATTTACTTGAATAAAATGGGTAACGGGTAATACTGCTTTGTTTTATCGCAAAGCAAAACAGCTGCCAGCTTGCGTTAAAATTTGGTACAACGAATGCAGATAGTTCCAAATTTAGGCAAACGGGACAAGCTTTCCATCCGGTAGAAGGCGTTGGTACTAACAGCGGAGAGTGTGAAATACACGTAGAAGCATTGAGGGATTGCAGTTCGATAATGGCGTATGGGGTTCTTTAACTTTACACTTTTATACTTGGTACTACTTTATGGCTTTTAGGAGTGCATACCTGTGCAGCCGTGAAAAGCTCGTGTAATTGCATTAAAGGCGATGGAAGTTGGTAAACGTGAATCGCTTAAGGCTGCATCCAATTGTTACTGAACGCGTTATTCATAGCGGCTAATGTTGTGTTCGTATGCAGCACTGCAGTGGTATTCGCAACGTGTTGCAATTAATGGAAACTTGCTATCCGTAGATAGAGGACGCTGGTGCAATTTTTTATTCAGCGCCAGAATTTAGTCCTATTTAGAAGCGAATTCGGGCGCTCAGCACTGAACATAGCATTTCCAAACAGGAGAATAAGTTATGGCGTTCGAAAGATGGTTCGTGTGCAACCATGCAGTGCTTTGAAAGTAATGGAAAATAGCTACACACGAACGGGTGAATGCGGTTGCAATACTTGACTGTACGTCCAAATTCAGCCACATTTGAGACTAATTTAGGGGGGCCTACTACCTCCAAAATTTGTCACCTGGCCATATTTGTGTTCCTATAGAACGTCGTCACCTGCAGGATACCCACTCCCGAACTCCCCAACCGTCTTCAATTTTACCAGCTTGTCCTATTTCTGCGATATAGAAGCAAATGTTGGTAGCTCAGGTTGTTCAGTTGGTGGTCTGAGTGTTCGCTGAGCTCGGCAGGTTGGCTGCCGTTAACCTGCAGTTGACCGGTTGTGGAAATATAATGATAATGCGTACAGAAGTTCTCCTGCTGAATAAGCGGTAACTTTAGCACAGCCCTTTTGGTACCGGAAATAACGTCGTTCACGCAAACGCATTTACCTAAACAGTAAAAGTCATGTTTGTTACCAATACTATAATTCCTGCTTCACTCAAGGCTTATCGGACATAGTAACTCGGCCGGTGGCCGAGTGGTCTGCACGTTTGGTTTGCAACCATAAGGTCACCGGTTCGAATCCGCGTAGGGTGGGCGTCCTCACGGTATACTCAGCCCGAGCGACTGGTGGTGGTCGCGCGGCAGCGTAGCGCCGTTACGGCGTACACTACCCGTCGCAACGAGACTGAACCCTAACATGGTGGGACGGTTTGCGTAACTCATTGACCCATTGCGCTATACTGGGTGATGCCTCCGGGCACCTTGAGAGCTACTCCTACCAGGTTGGTTAATGGTGAGAGGTCAGACAAACTCAGTCTCCTGGTCCTCCAGGTTGGGGGTTTGAAATGGAATGACCTCGGTTTCTGTAAAACTAAATCATCGCCACCTCCCTGCTGCATTGCGGACAGCCTTTTGAGCCAAAGGCTTTGGATGAGGACCCTAATCGTCCCCCTGTCTAGGTCTGGGCGCCCTGGCAGTATCCCAGCCCACATACAACCATGACATTTTCTTCAAACATAAACTGCATCCTGCATCGGCCGTCGCGCAGATTATCAAGGGTCGCCTTATCTGCTGCATACACCAGGACGGATAAGCGAAAACATGCTACTGCTGGCGTCTCCCTTCTTTCTTTTCCATCATTTTCTCTTACTCCCATCCCGACCCCCAGTACTAACCTCCCTTCTATAATTCCCAGCTTAATTGACAGCAACCGAAGTGCTACTGGTGTAGAACCATCTGCAGCCACCATCCCACCGCTCCAATCAGACGCCTATCGGCAAAAGTCCCTTATAAGGCCACGCTATCCCGTTACCATGGCGACATTCAACGTTCGCCCTCTAAGACAAACAGGTCAACAGGCCGCACTGGCACGCACCTTGGGTATTGATGTGTTGTGTGTCCGAAACCTGGATCAATGACCCTAACGGGGTTGTGAATTAACTACACCCGGCTTTTCCTCTCGTTATTGGTTGCACGCATCCGGAGACGCCGATGCAGCACTCATGAGTCAAGCTGGTGTAGGTATCATTGTAAGCTCCAAGGCTGAGCCATCGTTAGTTAATGGAATTCCGGTGAACAGCCGTTTATGTGCAGCCCGTTTGACGACATCAGCTAAGGTTGATTCACGAAGTAGTACAAAACGCTGTTTGTTTGTGATTTCCGTTTATGCTCCCACCGACTGCAGTTCTAATGCAGTCAAGGACACATTCTATCAGGAACCGAACGTGATACTACGCAGTGCTACTAGTTCTGATATTATAGTACTTGCAGCGGATATGAACCCACAAGTAGGGCGTCTGAGCTCTTCAGAAGCTCAGCTGGGTGGTAATTGTGGGCTTAACTCCGAACGGACTGACAACGGCGAGCGTCTGCTGCAACTGTGTGCGGAGCACCAGTTGTTTCTTATTAACACTGCTTTTAGACACAGTGGGCGCCGAAGTGCCACTTGGAGTCCTCCTGTAGCTGGCCAGCGACGGACCCAAATTGACCACATTGCCATAAGTTAGAGATGGAGTGGTTCCATCCTGGATTGCCGCTCGTACCACAGTACCAGCGTCGACTCTGAGCATGCCCTGGTACGCTGTCGTTTCTCCATGAACTTTACCGGGAGGCGCACCAAACGTCTTCTGCGACTGGCAACGGAGAAATTGTCTCAGTCCTCGGTCAGGCAAGCCTATCAAGAAGCACTGCATACCGAAATTCCGCTGTCTTGTCCTAATGACACTGAGCTTCACTGGAATAGGATCTCGGCCGCCATGCTCGACGCAGGAGCATCTGCTTGTGGCACTATCAATCGTCACCGCACCAGTCACTGGATATCCGAGATGTCAGTGAACCTGTTGGAATCTAGAAGACACCTCCCGGCTGGCTCTGAACACAATGTGACCAGACGTACTATCAGGTGTGAACTAAAGCAGAGCCTACGTGCTGACAAGGAAGCCTGTTGGACCAGTAGGGTTCAAGAAATGGGGAGGCAGGAGCCGTAGGCAATTACCGCAAGCTCTTCCAGCTGGTCCGAACCACTGGTCCCAGAAAACCAGGCGTCAGTGAGACAATCAGAGACCACGCGGGTGCACTGATACACAATAAGGAGCGCCGTATGGCTCGTTGGGCGGAACACTTTCAAGCTCAGTTCAGCTGGCCCCCTGCTCCTGGACCTCTTCCTACTCAGATGATGCAGGACGAGCCATGGACGGTTAGTTTAGAGCCTCCATTGGAGGCCGAGGTCCGAAAAGCGATCACAGCCCTCAATCGTTTTCGTGCCGCTGGCCCGGATTCCCTCCCACCTGCACTATTTAAGGATGGAGGTGAGGTCCTCTGCAAAGCACTGACCTCCTTATTCGAATGCATCTGCAAGGAAGAAAGTGTCCCGGCTAATTGCAACGAATCGATTATAGTGGCAATATATAAGAAGGGCAGTCGCACAGACTGTGCGAACCACAGGGGTATTAGCCTAACGCCAGTTGTGACAAAATTACTGGCCTCGATTATCGTTCGTCGCCTCACTGCGGAACAGGAATCTCGGATTAGGGAAGAACAGGCCAGTTTCCGCCCAGGATGTGGCTGCATAGACCATATATTCACTTTGCGGCAGGTGCTAAAGCAACGCCACGCATACCACAGACCGACAATAGCTGTGTTCCTCGATTTCAGGAGTGCGTTCGATTCAGTCGATCGATCGATTCTGTTCGAAATACTTGCGCGGAAAGGTGTTCCCACGAAATATATGAACATCCTACGTGCGCTATACTCGAACATAACAGGTCGCGTCAGGGTCTACGGTGACCTATCGGACAGCTTTCCGACCACAAGTGGCGTTCGTCAGAGTTGTCCGATTTCCCCATTTTTGTTCAATTTCGTCGTGGATTCTGTCATGCAGTGTTCTCTTGCGGAATCCAACAATGTAGGCGTTGAAGTGTTGCCTGGCGAAAGGTTAGTTGATCTAGATTATGCGGACGATATCGTCCTGCTTTTCAACGATGTTGCGGCGGCACAATCAACCCTGAATAGCCTGTCCAGAGTGGTCCCATTATTTGGTATGCACTTCGCACCTTCAAAGTGCAAAGTGTTGCTGCAGGACCACCAGCCACTTTATGATCCCTTGACCCTTGATAACGAGGAACTCGAGGTGGTTGATCATTTCACTTATCTTGGCAGCTGCATCAGCAATGATGGGCGCATAGAAACTGACGTCAGCTCACGCATTGCAAAAGCCAGAGCTACCTTCTTGTACCTGCGGCATCTTTAGCGACAGAAGGGATCTTCCCTTCATCTGAAATGCCGGGTATACAAGGCCACAGTGAGGGCCGTTCTGTTCTATGGTAGTGAGACTTGACCCCTTCGGTCTGAAGATCTGAGGTTCCTTCAAGCCTTTGCTCATCGTTGTCTGCGAAGCATTGCTGGAGTCGAATGGCACCAGCTTGTCCGCAACGATGATTTGTGTAGAGGAGTACTAGGTGGTGATAATCATGCTACCTCCCTAGCACAACAGATAGCACTGAATAAGTTGCGTTGGCTCGGGCACGTGCTACGTATGTCAGGTCACCGCTTACCTAAGAGGGCGTTGTTCAGTCTACCAGGTGTAGGGTGGCGCAAGGCTCGAGGTGGACAGAAGTTGACTTGGCAGCGGGAAATGAAGTCACTGACGATCAAACTGGGTGCCGTTGTTCCGTCTAGCCTTCCGGGCTGGAGTGTCCACGTGACTCACCTTATGCTTGGCTCGAGACTTTACAGGACATGGCTCGCAACCGACACCAGTGGCGCGTCTGCTGCCGTCTCCTAATTGGATTGCCTGTTTAAAGTGTGTTTGGTGCTGAGTTATCAGCGGGGTAATGGCTGGTTATGACGCGTGGCAGTGAAAGCCGCAAGGAAGCTGTCTCGCCGATGCCGCCTTATCTTTGCACGATAGCCAGCTGTTTGTGACGGAATTTTGTCTACGCAAGGTGTAGGCGCCTTAACCCTGAATGTTTGCTTAGGGCATTAAGGTTTTCAAGTAAGCCCCCTACTTTCCCTCTTATTCTTTATTTCCTAGGTTCTCATGTTTGTATGGCAGCGAAGCATCAGTTCAAATGGCTGATGTACTGCTGTTGATGATGATGATGATGAGTTACAACTAGGCGAAGATGCGCCAAGGAGTCCGACTGTTTTGTAATCCTGGAGAACCAGACGATTGTACCTGCTAAATTCAGGTGCACTCACTCCAACGAAGCATTTACATCAAAAGCGAAACGTTGCCCAACAACATCAACTACCGATTTTATCAGTGCCGCGCCGCAACCTGTACTAAACAACCTGTCTCAAGCTTGCGAAGCAACCTTGCGCTTCCTATGAGCGGCGTCCCCCAACGCATGCTGTTTAACGATGTTAGGTCACAACAGCTAGTTTGTAGCGCCCAAAAAGATAACTCTTATCTTTCGTGTACAATTTACTTGTTGACCGATTGTACATTACTCCTTCTTGTTTTAATCTTACAACCGGCTCGACACACAACTGCCTTGTAAGTTCCCGCGCTCACGTGTACGCTCTTGCCTCGCTTCATCCGTCCGTTTCTTGTTGTAGTCCCATCGAATACAGTCCGCTGTGTCCGACTCCAATTGCCTTCTGATATCCGCGCTTAATTCCGCGCACCGTCTCGGACTAGTATTAACTAGTTCTACAAGTTAGGTATAGATTATCACAGCATTTTTATGACACCCAACCAGCTATGGAGGCTGAATCAAAGGTGCATTATGTAGAGGGCACTAATAACTTCACAACGCTGCACTTCACAGCCAGTTACGTGCCAAATCGAGCTCTACGGGTAGACAAGCGGTGAGGTGGTCTAAATAGTAGAGGTTCCCACCCATACGCCACCGACCTTGGCAGGTAAGCTTTGTTCGGAAGAACAACACCTCGCAATCGAAATGTTGGGTCATCTCAGCCAAAAGTCAGGTGAGCAACCGCATATCATGTCTCTAAAAAATGGAGACATCTTATTCCCAGAAAAAGGGAAGGTTCATCGACAGTACGGATTTGCAGTGACTCGGGTGTTGAAAACTTGTATTGCCACAAGCTGATAGTTCCGCATCGTGCATGGCTACCGAATTGTCATTCAATTAATAGTTGATATCCTAAGATGGAGTGAGCGAACGTTCGGTGCAAAGAACATACTTATAGGTTTAGCTGGCCATGGGATAACTTTTGGACGCCATTTGAAATAGACGGTTTGTAAGCCTACAGGTAAAATGCGTAGAAAATTTGCAACACCGTGGCATAAACAGACTTGACACACGTACTCCAGAACGAGCGACAGCCCGAAGACGAAACAACGCTATTTAAAGTTACGACCGTGTGCTCCATTTGATTCCATCGTTAGTTAGTTAAAATATGACGCCGGGACCATCATACTTATGGTAAATCATGAACATTAAAACAATTGAGAAGAACGTGGTGCGCCATCCAGAACCGGGGTAGACTACCATGTTGCTAAACATAGCATGTCGGATTCGCAAGGATAAGGTGGCAAAGACCTGTCTTAAGAAAGGATGAAAAGCATATTAGGTGTCCATGAAACTCCGCCTATCTAAACCTAAGTATCAATTAACAAGCGGCGGATGGGTTCACGTTCCTATTTGCGAAGACAGTTGCTGGGGCGGCCCCTGTGGTGACAGCAATTGGGGCGTAGTTTCGATTGGGTAAAGGGAAAACAGTTGTACCCTGAGGATAACGAAACGAAAGCCACGTATGCTACCACGGAAATTAGGTAAAGAAGCGCCACCAAATACAGAGGAGTTACATGTCCAAGTATCTATCGCTCGTTTGCTGTGTGGCTTCCTTTTCTGAAAACAACAATGTAAAGTTTGCTTCGATTGAGTGCAGCTGCGAAAGCCAATGATGCATAATATTTATTCATTCACATTCAGGTGGTCCAATGCAAGAACAAAAATTACCAAAGTTGGAGTATAATTTTGAAACCAGGCGTTGACAGAAAAGATAAAGCGCCTGTCTTGTACTCCGTAAGCACCAGTTAGAACCTTTGTAGATGCGAACGACTTGCCAGTATACTCAAGCTGCGCGTGACAGGTGGAAGTTGTGGATAAAGTAACTGCTCATGCCATGTTAACCCACCCCCCTACTCAGCAATGACGGCTGCTGATGATCTGTGTGAATATGCGTACGTTCCCTTGTGGCAACCAGTCAGTGTTCACTATTGATTCAACGAATTAGGAATTGTTTACGCACTAATGTAACTGAAACTCAAGGCAGCTTTTAATTACTCATATGTGTTTTTGGTATTCTGCATTCACTACTGCTCCATGCGGAGCAGTACTATTGCTGTCTCAATCACTTTGGGATTACGTTATGAATTTACAACGTACAGTTGTCTCATTATACTCGTGTGCTCAGGCTAGACGACCTCTATACAGTGAATTTAATCAGTCGGGTTTCGCCACCTAAGATCACTCTTTCTCGCCAGTTTATATTGCAGTGTATTTTGGGCCGAAGTTTACGCGCATAACGTCACGTTTTACAGGATCCAAGGATTGAGTCCCCGTCTGGAAGATAATTTAGAGAGCTATAGCATGTTCCGAAGACCAGTTACAAGTTTAGTGAACGTAAGCACCCGTTTATTTTACTGTAGTTGTCGCATCCACTGGGGGTGCCATACTGAAATCAACTAAATGTACGAAATCACGCCACGCATACTTGTTGACTATATCGATAGCCCGTCTGTTGCACCTGTCTGCATTTACGTGCGTCCTTTTATGACCGGTCACGCCTGTGTCGACCACTGCTAACCGTGAGACCACGAGCTAAAAGCCCCAACGCGATCGGCACGAGTGCGGTGCTCGTGTCCACCAAGAGAACGTGTGAGACACAAAGACGGAGAATCAAATAGTTCACTGCTGTGCCTGCTTTTTAGTCCTGAATGACTAATACAGTCTATTAAAGTTGCAATTTTACCATCCTCTAACTGTGGTTGGAGTTCGAAAATAATAGGCAACCATTAGAATCATTCTCGTCCCCCTTTCTAATACGCCTCGATCAGTTTATATGTGACTTTATCTTCTTGTTTACAGTAAATGCGTGCACGATAAGGAAAAGTATTGTGGACACGTACGCTGCTATTTCAGTTCACAAGCTGAGACAGCAAACCAAGGCACCCTGTACAACGGCTGAAAGTTGTAGTAAACATGTTACCGGCTTGGCCTTTAAAAGGTCCGTTGTCTTTTCAATGGAACATCGATTTTATTTTAGCTGTCGCGGATACAACCGTCTTCACCAAATATTCTTGACACTCTTCTGTGGTTACACCAGCGCCGTGCTGCGTTTGTAACGAAATGTCGATAGTTTTGCTGGAAGATGGGCAAGTTGAATGGTTCTCTTGACGCTACCATTCCTTTTCGCATTCTGGGCGTCCTACATTTTAAGTACGCAGGTAGGGAAAGAACCAGCAGAGCACATTTAACTGTAAAGTTCCTTCGTTCCTTTTATTAGTACAATGAATCACCTTGCTAGAGCCAACTATTTGTAAAATAGTATCTCGGTTGCAGTTTCTCGCGTTTTTCTGCCTCGAATATTACAACCGGGTGACCCTGCCAGCATCCATACTGCAAATGCCTAAAGTCTCAAAAGAGACCGGTGCAGCGCGAGATGAAAAATTAAAATGACTGGTTTAGAGAAAGCAGCTGACTAAGCCCATTCCATTCGAAGTCTGGTTCTCGAGTCTCATAACACACATTGCGTTCCGTCAGAGACTGCCACGGCGAAATTTTGTTCGGGAATGTCGTCTTCCAGCTAAACCAAGCATGCAAAAGCATGCATTCAAAACTTTCATAATGCAATGCAATGATGTGCACACAGGACTTTTGCTGAAGAGGCATTTGCCATTGTGACGGATAGGGACATATTAGAAAATGGGGTCAGTAAGACCATAGACGAAATCGCAGAACAGTTGGCCTATGCCCTTCTTCCCACGCAGTGCCGACAAGCATCCCACGCACCTTTTCAGTAGTCTGGGAAAAGTGCGACTGCCTTTACACGGAATGTAAGAGGACTGGGGTCACGTATTTGCTGTTGAACCAACGGAGATACGAGAAAAATGTCTAGTATAATAGTTAGTGGGACGGGATGCGCAAGCAATCGCATTGGCTTGGGCTGCTGTTGCACCCTCTTGAACGGCGGGACACAGCTGTAGAACTAGCAGTATGGTAGGAACAAGGCGATGCGGCCATCGGTAATGCAGAACATTGTTGCTTTGCTGTGAGTGGACATTGCGGAACCAGGTAGAGACTATCGGAGCGCACCTCGGGCGCACTTACACATCGTGGGCAATCTCGCCCCCAGCGACCAGGCCAGCTAACTTTCCGAAGACTTCGCGCACCACCACCGACATACCAACAATTTGAACCAACTCGAGACAACCAAAAATATACCGGTAAGCGTACGCGCGTGAAGCTAAATTTTATACCTGCGGTTACTTGTTCACCATCCACTACTCCGCCACTGACGTTAGAATTTCAGATTTCGCGGTCCCATTGATAGGTTTGATCGACATGGGTGCTTGCAACCATTTGGTTAGAACCAACTCGATTGCACAGCTGGCAAACTGCGCATGGACAGCATGACGTGACTATTTGACTACTACTAACGTAGTACCCCTTTGCCGTCCGGGAATCTAGTACAGAACTAGTTAAGGTTGCAAAAGACAGATTCCTCCCCCCCCAGTACATTATTGAAGACAGAATCCCGTTTGCGTCTATGAATGGGATGTATCTACGTAGCCAATTGAAATGCAGATTAGACTTGTACACGCTGTGACTGGTCACTAAAAGTAATCCTATAATATGCATGGCCTCCAACGTAATTGTACAGAAGCTTTTGCAATCTGTGAAAACACCTCTGAAAGCATGCAGTGCATGGACAAGTTTGTCTATTCCATCCATCTACCGGTGGATAGGATCGAGCGTATATTGCTAGATTATTCGAAAGCCTTCGCGCGACGTGCCGGAGCTTTGAGTCCAACCAGCGTCCTTAAGCACTTGCTGGATACCGTGTCTGCGAGAACGATTAAGACTCCACCAAACGAATGCCAGTACATTGGCAGGGCGAGCTTCATAAGCTTATAGATGAAGTGTTTGAAATCGATGTAGTGCTCATTCCACGGTTGATCTGCTCAAGATGAGAGACGGTAGTTCCCGGTTGTGCATGGCCTAAAGACGGTTAAACGAAGCCACACGGAAAGTCGCTTCCCCTCCCTAGAATCCGTGACTTGGTTGATGCACTTAGCTGGTCGGCTTAAGTTAGCAAAATGGACCTAGCTCCTGGGTACTGGCAGGTCGAAGTGGACATGAGTGACCAGAGGAAAACAGTGTTTGTAGTACCGTCTGTCTTTATGAATTTCTGACCATGCCTTTTGGGCTATCAAACAACAAGCGTTGGACGGACTTATACCCATGAGTGTTTTGTTTAGTTATGTGGGAAAACAAATGAACGTTTAAATCAATCTTTCGGAAATGCTGACACACTTAACTGATATGAGCCTCAAATTACAACGCGCAAAGTGCCGCTTACGGCCAGCAGAGCTTACCTATCTTCGTTACAGCTTTTCGAAGACCCGCATTTGGACAGACCCGCGTAAGGCAAAACAGTTGAAAGCATGGCCAGTTCCAGTCAACATCAACAAGTTACGCACCTGCCTTGGTCTTGCATTATACTATAGCCGATGTATAAAGGGAACCTCGGACTTTACTGTATCGTTAAATGCAATGCTTCAAAGTCAGCATATCAACTGTCCCAAGAATACCAGAATGCGTTCGATCCGTAACGAGGGTCACACTGTACCACACGTTTGTTGGTACTTCCGGATTTATTGCCATCAACAGGAGCTTATTTTAGACACGGTTGCAAGTAACTATGCGATCGGGACCGTGTTAGCACGGGAGCCTGATTGAGTTGAACAAGTCTGAACCTCACTTCGAGAGAAAGGAATTATTACACAGAGCACAGAAATCGTCCGCACTTCGCAAGCCTGCCACACTAAAGGAATCCGGAGCACTAATCTGATGAATATAAGTCACCTAAGTCGTTCAACTTTAACAGCTCCAATCACTCACGGTCGACTCCGAAGAAGCTAACCACACGGCCAACAGAAACTAATTGGCTAAACATGACTGCGCATAAACGCGAGGACAATCTGTCAGGCGCAACTGTCAATGTCATATCACCGGTCGGCAGTGTTCAAGGACGTGTTTAGTTTTCGCTTGGCAAGCGTTCTCTCTACAAAAAGCCACGACTGTCTGTTTACAAACACTGCGAGTTGTCGGAGGTGACTCGTCACTCAGTAAAGTCACTGCCACCAACACGTATTGGCAACTTAACCGATACCATATTTCGCAATTTCTGTGCATAAACCTGCTCTCACTGCTAGGCTTACATGCTTGCTCAGTGATATGCCACTATTCTTAAAATGTTTCACATCTTTTCCCTCATGCTTCACTCACCTGCCCCGCACTGTGTACACCTCCTCATCGGACCAGTTCCTCACCAACAAACTCCACTCCAATGATCTGTAATTCTTATCTTTACATCTCGCACTCTGCGAGGATAGACTTCATTCAGTCTTTGGGTCGTAATTGCCTAAACTACTGGCTAAAGCTGTATTACTCCCGCTCTTGTTCCCGCTAGTGTTGCTATCATGTATAACATTGTGCTATTCTGACCATGCCCAAAAGAACTGCCTCGCTTTATCGAGTAAAATGTTTAGTTATTTAGAGAGGAGTTGTTGGCGCTGCTTTTTGTATGACAAATCTGACCTTTCCTGATGCGGAGAAAGTTTGTAGCACGGACGGATTACCAAGCACGTCGGTGGCCATAGAATTTCAAGGATTTTGAGGGGAAGATTGTTCGATGGCAGAAACAGCTACATGTATATGTATTTTAAGATCCCCACTGGCCAAGAAACCAACGCGCTGATGCAGACACGCTCTCAAGAATTCCACACGGTAAGCACGGAGATTGTCCTTTTTGCATTATACAACGATTAGCTCTAGTTAATCGCCAAACGACTAAGTGTGGCCGTTGGCAAGAGTCGCAAGCCTCGGAGTCAGAGACATCATTCATTTACGCTAGACTGCGCTTGGGAGGGAAGAAGTTATGAAGTTCGATGTTTGTAGAATATGTGGGATAAGCTCCTCATCCAAAGTGACTTGCTAATATTCCATTTCGGTCCGAAATACGCTATGTGGATTGTGGTCCCCCATGCGTTAGCTACTGGAGTGCTATCGGAACTGCATCAGCGGTTGAGACAGGTTGGTGTCAAGAAACTTAAGGCAGCGGTGCTCCGGCGATTCTGATGGCTACATCAGAGATGTAGTTAACTTTTTCCAACGATGTGAGACGCCCGCCACTTGCAAAAAGCCACGGATTGCTCAGAATGCACCACTGTAGCCAATGATGACGGAATCCCCGAACGAGGTAGTAAGGACAGATCTCATTTGTTCTCGGTCGGAGACCGCAAGGGTGTGGATAGGTTGGAACAATGGAACCGTGGTATAATATGGGCAAAAGACGGGTGGTTGCAAATCCCATAGGTTGGCCAAAGTGAGAACCAAAACATGGTGAATAGAAAGCAAATTGATAAAATGAGAATCGTTGCTGTGGACTCACCATAGTGTTAACCTGGAGGTACGCAAAAGTGACAACCTCAGTTGGGTAGAGTAATGTTGGTTGTGCATTTTTCGTCGTATTGTATCGTCTGTCCAGACTCACAGGCTATATCTTGAAGTGTAGATGGGTTATGGCGACGTCAAGTCGTCTATTACACACAAGTAAATTGGGGGGCGGAAACAACGTATCTTAGTAGGGCGTTCCATGGCTTACACACACGAAGGTAGTAAAAGTTCCGTCGACATTCTAGCCGAGTGTATTGCGTGGCTAACTTGAACTGGTGGCCCCTCAAATTCGTGTTGTGGCTCAGTTGTAGTAGGTGGCGGCAGACGTGGTTGAGGTTCCTTAGAACCTGGTAGGCCATAATAAGACCGCCATGTGGGGGTCGGTACCGACCACTGTACAATTTTAGGGTCATCAGCCTGTTGACAAGGAAGCTTGAGCAACTCTTTGACGTGCTTCTTGACTCGGCGCTGTGGAGTAATGAATGCAGAAAGGTCTTGTTTGGGCCAGGGCTGCCACACCTGCATTGTGTATTCCACACGGTGCCGCATGCAGGTGTTAAGCAACTGCGAACACACAAGGAGATCAAACCGCCCAAACACCCTAGGTAACATGCCAACGTGTTCGTTCCCCGTCTTTGACACCTTCTCCGATTGTTCTGAGCAGCCCAGGTCACCCTTAACTTATAACCCAATGTCGCGCTCCTGAGTGACTGCTTGCAGGACTTGATCTTTAAGCATGTATGTGATGTTCGGCTGGTGTCGACTGTGAATTACCTTACACCACCCCGAACTGAACTGAGGCAGATTGCAGCGTGACCCATACGCTATCTCCAGGTCAAGCTGAAGTGAATCGTAAGCTGCTGGGTCGGCGATTATCCGCCACATCTTAACATCATCGGCCAACAGCAAGAAACCTGAGACAATCAAACGTGTATGCTCGTTACTGAAGGCGAGAAACAGACTCCTCCCCCGAAGTAATCGTTGGGCAACCCCATCCTAAACACAAATCGGATGGGATAGTATATTTCCAACTCTGACCTGCAGTTGCCAATCCTGCAGGAATATCCTGATCTACCCAAGGACCGGGTCCCCAGATTTAAAACTTGTGAGCCTGTGAAGCAGAATGCGGTGGTCCAGTCAGTCGAAGGTTTTGGAGAAGTCGAGGCAACTGACGTCTGTCCCATCGCCTTCAAAGGTCGCTTCCGTCCAACTGCTGCTTGCCAGCGGTAGTTTGGTAGTGCATGAACGGTGTTGGTGAGAACCATGCTGCTCAGGTTCTATGATATTGCGTAATTCTAAATGCTCCATCAAAGCCTCAACAAGGGTTGCGTCCAGCACCTTTGCGTGCACAGGGAGGAGGCCCACTTTTCGATAGTTGGCTGATGCCGAGCGATTGCCGCTTTTGAAAACTGGAGTGCTTAAACCCTGTTTCCACCTGGTAGGCATAATATGTTTATCCAAGCAAGTTTCAAAGAAATATGATAACGGCCCGGCCAGTGTTGTTGTTGTTGCCACGTTCAGCGCCATCGGGTAAAAATAATAGATTTCGGAAGAGCTGTCGGTTCGTAGTGAGAGCAGTTTCTTCAACACAGCTGTGGCAGTTAAATCAGTGTTAGTAAGCATTGATGTCGGGGCTAGCGAGGTGAGTAGGTAATACTGGCGGACGTCCGTTTGAAATTTGGTGGCATTCTGTATTTGTAGAGCAGCGTCTGCCTCTTCTGCACTCTGTGCCACACCGACTGACGTGTTAAGTGTGGGGATACCGAGCTTCACTTTCCGGATGATGTTACCTTGCTTGTAATGGAGTATTTTGTTGTTGGCAAATTTATTTACAAAATGTTGTTGGTGAATCAATTTGTCCTCACGGACAAGCTGTTAACTAACAATTCGTGATGATCGGCTACATTCCCTATGGCTCAGTGACATAAGCTGCGGGCCAGTTGGTACAAGCCACTAGAAGTCATGGGTTCCATCATCTGTAGAGGACCGTAGGATGCGCACTACTGACAAGCCCAATAGGGCGAAACGACCATCTGGTGTTTTTTCGGAGAGGTAGTCGCCTTATCTGAACTGTCGGCTGATTGCGTCTAACACCAAATATTAGCCAAAATCCCTCTCCTCATAAATAATACGGACGAACAGGTGACATTGGTTGCGCTGGGTCACCTAGGTGCTCCATGTTTCGGGACTAGGACGAGCTCTTTAAGTGTGCCCAGCTGCATTCCTTATTGACATGCGCTTGCGGGTTCTACCTTTGATGAAAGACGTGGGAATGGTGGAGCGAACCGTCTTCGTATCTGAGGCTATTGCGATTAGATTACTGAAGCATCCAACGGACTGAATCCAGGTGCTGTCAGGTTAGTCATCTTTCAAGAATTCCTTATCGGTCGTCAATTAGGTTGTTTAAGAAGTTGGTATGTTTGATAGAACGTGTTAGTTTGTGTGCTCCTCCGGTAGCCTACATCCCAAAGGGCTTGTAGCCACGCCGATAAAGCAAGCTGACACGGTTACTGTGGCTACAGCGATGGTGAATCATTGGGTTTGCCAATGGGAAGCTCCAGTCCAACTACAATTTAATATAGGACCCTGTTACGAAAGCTCTTTGGTTCAAGAAAGTTGTCGGAGGTGATGAGCTGATGAGTCCCAACCAGGACGAAACCGCGGTCTTCGGGTGCCAGTGTTGGGATGAGCAGCACTATAATGTTTGTCGGAGGTATGTTATAGATAATACCCGAACAGCGGCGTATCACTCTCAGGACAGGTTGAGCGTACTAATTGATTGCTAAGATCGCTGCTGAAAGCTCTTGTGGATCATAATCTTTGTGAGTGGGACACTTTGTTACCTGAATGCTTGTCGGCGTATCGAAGTACGGTTCACAGCTCCAATGGGCAAACACCATCCTTGTTGTAGACTAGAAGTTCGGTTGCCTACAGATGCTCGACTGCCTATGTTTCAGGTGCTCCAGTCCGTAACAGATTATATTAGTAGGCTCCTTGACTCTGCTCGAGAAACGCACCAAGCTGCGCCGGTTTATTTGCCAAATGCCCATTGACTGCAGAAGGCATATTATGACCAGCAAACAAATAACCAAATAAAATAAGAAATAATCAGGTCATTCTCAAATAATGTGTCAGCTGCACGCCGTAACTGCGCTTCGCCGCCGCGCGACCACCACCAGTCGCGCGCGGGCTGAGTATACCGCGAACACGCCCACCCCTATGCGGATTCGAACCGGTGACATTATGGTTGCAAACCAAACGCGCAGACCACTCGGCCACCGGCCGCCTATTCTTAAACGAAGGCACATCAAATCAGGTTCTTGGTATTCGCTTGAAGCCAGGCGAGCTAGTATATTTGCGTCAGGTACCAACTGCGGAGACGCCAGAGAAGATGCATCATGAATGGTCAGACCCTTAAGTTGTGTAAGGAGTAATTTCTGACCTAACTTGTGTGGTTAAAGATCCAAAGATTCCCATCGGTCAACACATGGTCATAAACTTTAACCGGCTTAAGCCATTCCGAAGCGAGATTGACCATTCAGCCGGGGAGCCAGACAATGTAACACCGACGGAAGTAGCGATCGAACTGTAAGTACCGGCTGAAGGGGGCTGCGGTGTGGCAAAGGGGACGACGCCCAATTAGTGGGGGTCGGATTAACAAACGACCTAAACGGTTGCTGACGCCTGTACAAATTCGAATGGTTGTCTTGATGCCACTTTCCCGTTTGCTTTTAGGGCGTCCTACTTTTTCAATTACACAGGACGTACAAGTGCCGGACGGGGACATTCAACTGTAGCCTTACTTGGTTCCTTTTCTGGTTACCCTAATTCCCTTGACAGAGCCTATGGGTTGTAAAATAAAAGCCCAGTTTTGGTCACTCGCGTGCTTTTTGTCTCGAATATTATCACTTGGTTTTGAAAAAGTACTTTGAAATGCCGTGCGTGCTATGCTAAGTTATCAAAAGGCCATTTCATAACGACCTACTGGCTCTGACACTGTACTTTTGACGGGAAACCAATGCTAACAATCCCCTTCATCAAGGAAGTTAGCACCTTCATATACGAGACCGTTTATTCTGGTAAAAACTGTGCAGTTACTTTCCACTATACAAGTTGCAATTTTAACCTTGCTATGTTAAGCCATCTACGGTAGTTATTGCAAAATGCGGAACTTGTAGCCACTCGGGTACATAAAGCTATTATTAACTTGACTTGACTTAAATTGAATAATGAGCAATGATTTATCACGGGTTCCAAAGCAACTGCTTGACAAACCCAGCTGGCTGGTTAGGGCTGATAGTATAAAAGCAAGAAGGTATAGGGGATAGGGTGTAAGAGGCGCCCCTTAAGGCTTTACGCGCATAACTTTGCATTCGTTTGCAAGAGCTGTGAATTTCCTACCTTACGGTGTCTGCTGATGAGATGCGCACCACGGCCATCGTACCGCATCTCGTCCAAAACTGCTGAGGTCTGCACAGACAGATGTAGAAAACTGTTGGAGATAGGGCTACAGCGTGTTGTAATACAATCATGGCCAATACACAATGGGACAGCTAGATCGTCACAAAACAAAACAACATAGAGTGATATTAAAATTGAAGGCACCAGATTTGTAGTTCGGGAATGCTCAGCTGTTAAATAAAACCATAGCTTTAATAAGCATCATCTGTTTCACAAGTGTGGCTCATGTAAACATTAGAAATTCCCAGAGGGCAAAACTTGTGGGCCCACATTTGACACACAACGAAGGCTATCCAAATTTCACCAGGCTGACTGCTATCACTTGCTTTCCCGCAGGCCAATTTGGGTCATTCCTAGGACTCGTACCATAAATACGACGTTTTTGACTTATACGCTTTATTGGCACTCTTGTTTCCTTTCTGCTGCTGTTTGCTTTTTGTTGTTTGTGATCTTATAACTGGGGGCGCTGTTAATGTTTAACTAATTAAATAGCTAAATATTTCATTCTTAAATGCATCGATGCACATCAACTAAGGCATGATCAAAAGTTTACTGGCAGGTAACGGTCTCAATATCCGCGCTGCGTTACATGCAATGAGAACATGGCTGAACTGTCTAGAAATTGCAGAAATGGGAAAGCTACGCGTGTGGACAGCATCGTTTGTGATGTGACGATATACCGGCTTTCTGTGTGTAGAGATCTAACATAAAAGCGTAAAATGTAAGGCGGTTGCGGCATCTTCACGTTGGTGGCATCCCTTCTACTTGCTCGGGATAAATTCTTTCGGAGTGTCCCAAGGTCTTCACTGGCCTACGTTCCAAGCAGCAGGGCTAGCCTGGTGTTCACAGACAACTTAAAGTCTTGATAGTCAACTGACGCTGAAGAAGCAGACCTATCCTAAGCAGATGAGATCACTGCTACTGATGAACGCGCGTGCTCATTGCCTATATATACCGAAATTGGAATGATGATACTACATCTTGCAGAGATCATTTGAGGTGCAGTTGACGGCAAAGGGACTAGCTTGACTTGATCGCACAAGTATCCTGTGACTGGGCAGCAACAAAACCATTCTTGTTAAAAACAAAAGGACTGACCGGCCAAATCACGCAGGACTCAAGACCTGCTGTTGCAGTATCAATGGTTTCTGCTTTGTTAAACTTGTCGAACTATTGAGGCCAGATAAAAATACGAAATTCGTCTCTAGGTCTAATCTACATCTATCGCTCAGCAAATGTATTAACTGCTGACTTCAAGGGCTTGTACAACGTGTGAGCGTAAAGCTAGAGGCGATGGGTACAAATGGGTAGTAATGTCCGCATGGTGGCATTGCGGGCAGGCGCCCATTCTACACCTCAAGGCAGGACTGTTGGGTGGCGCCTGGGACACTAGTCGGTACTCGATGACACGTAAGAGACGTGTCAAATACGGGACCGGACAGAAGTTGGAGGCGACGGAACTCAAGGTATATTGCGCAGGCTAAAAAATAGGAAACTAAACAATCAGAGCGAGAAACGGTGCAGCAAGGTACTCACCAAAACGTTTTGTGTCATCGGATGTGCAGTCAGTAAAACAAGTGGACGTTTTGAAGGTTAAACCAACCTTAAACTGCAATGTTGCAAAATACTGAAAGGGCGTGTTTTCCGGTACAGTACCAAAGCCTTCCCCTAGAAGGCTGAAGGATGGCAGCCTTCGATGGAGCTGTTAGTGGGGAAAAACGGAAGGTGAAGGTGGGTGCGAATAGTTGTGTGGGCTTGACTAAGGGCTTCTAAAACGCAGTACCACTAAGCATGTAACGCACGCTTCTGAGACACGTAATCCCAGCAAGCAGAAGACGTCTAAACAGCAGGAGGTTTATCAAGCCATTGAAAAGGTACAAGATTCACGGAAACGCGCAGCGAGACCGGGGTGTGTGTGTCAGATGATTGGCTAGCTGGTGTGAGTGGTAACCAATCCGCGCACGACTGAAGTAAACGGGTCGAAGTCATTCGCGTACGTGACAGCTTCCAAGACGGGGTGTGTAGCAGAGTTCGCTTAGTCCAGGTTTTGGCTAGTTATTATTTATGATGATCGTGTGGACCAGAGTGCACCATCGGTGGGCCGTCGGGGCGGGCTGGTCGGACTGCAAAAAATACTGTCTAGTCCAGAACAAGGCCGACAGGGCCTTCCCATTGCTGCAGACCCGAAGATGCGCTTGAGATGTGTCACTCCCCCACCGCACTTCAATCCACGGTCCTCGTTCCACGAAGAAATCCGGGCGTACTCGTCAGCAACGCCTAGCCAGGCGTGTGGGGACCAACCCGTTCGTGGCTGTCTGCGGCCGAGGGCGACTAACTGTTCTTTGGGTCAGGAAGAGGACCTTGTTTCGGCTGGCGAGTCACTAGGGGGTGGCGTTGAGCCAGTTGGCGAGTCACTCGAGGGTTAACTTGGCAGTTTCGGCGGTTGAGTCTCTGGAAGATAGAACTCAGTGGGGGTGGGCAAGGGTTGGTGGAAGTGGCTTGCCGACGGCGAGGGAACATGGCTTGCATGATATAAGCAAATAAGCTTTCTAGGTTTTCAAAATGTTTTGGCTTTTTTTGTCGAATTTGCAATACGTTTGTGAACAAGACGCACGATAACCACTAAAGACGAAAATGACGTGTTAATGGAAATAGCAAAAGTTTACAAAAGCTGAAAAACGGACTGGGCTTTGGACCTGCCTACCGCGTCGGTCGGTTGCCTGGGGTTGAGGCGGGATAGGTTGAGGGTCAAGGGGAACGGAGAGTTTTCGGGATATCCAGTGCTCTGGAAGTCACTGTAGGTGCGGGTGCTTGTGTGATAGCATCGGGATGGCTTGCAAGTGGTTCGTCAAAGAAAGTCACTTTGAGACGGTCGCTGGACACCGTTGTTCGAAGACCATTCTGGTCTAGAGTAATATGTTTCGGAGTCCGTTGCAGAACTCTGAAACGGCCGGTGTAGGGAGGCTGAAGAGGGCGCCGCACTGCGTCGGTGCGGAAGAAGACGTGAGTGCAGGTAGAGAGTCCGCTGTGCATTTGCACATCTCTAGTCTGTTCACGGTTCGGAGTCGGGCGTAGTGCACAATGCGTTGAGCTAGGGAGGACGAAAAGTTAAGCGGAAGCATACCCGACGATGCGAAAGGTAAAACGGATTCTCCAGGCAACTTTAGCGTTTGGCCGTAACCTAGCTGTGCTGGTGCACATTGCAAGGCAGTTTTGACGCTGCTGCGAATACCTGAGAGTACGGGCGAAACGTTTGCGCTCCAGCTAAGGTCGGAGTAGGCGCAGAGCGAGGCTTTGAGCTGTCTATAGCAGCGTTCAACTAACCCGTTGGCTGCTGAGTGGTACGCTGTGGTATGACTGCGGCGGCAGCCTAAAAATTTGTAGAAAGTATCGAATTGTGAAGATTCGAAAGGCGTTCCTCGGTCAGTTATATTGATGGATGGGCATCCGTAGTGCGAGACCCACCGGTCTAAGAAGGCCCGGATAACAGTCTCAGCTGTGCAGTCAGTTACGGGAATGGCTTCTGGCCATCTGGTGAAGCAGTCGACACATGTAAGAATGTATACGAATCCGCGTGAAGGAGGCAATGGACCCACTAGTTCTAAGTTTACATGCGAGCACCGAGAGTCCGGGGCAGGAAATGAACCAAGAGGACTGCGGGTGTGACGATTTATTTCGGAGCAGTAGCATTGAAGGCAGGCGCGAGTCCAAGTACGAACGTCTTTGTTTACGTGTGGCCAAATGAAATGTTCGGTGACCAGTTTCAAAGAGGCACGGATACCGGGATGTGATGGCGAGTGCAGTACGTCAAAGACTGTTCGTCTGAAGGAGACGGGCGCGAGGGGTCTAGGACAACCTGTGGAAGTGTCACAGAGAATGGTTCCTTCCGTGGTTTGGAGAGGAACAGGTTGCACATGCAGCGAAGTGGACTGCAGAGTGCGCTGTACGTCTTCGTCTTGAGCCTGAGACGATACCATGGCGGCAACGTCGACAGTAGGCAAAGACTAGAGAGTGAGGTTGACGCGTGAGAGAGCGTCGGCAACGGGATTGTCGACTCCTGAGACATGACCTATGTCAGCAGTGAACTGCGTGACAAAGTCTAGGTGTCTTGTTTCCCTTGGTGTATTTGTCGCAAGCAGACTTGAAGGCGAAAATGAGGGCTTTGTGATCAGTATAGACCGTGAAAGCGCGGCCTTCGAGTGTGTGCCGGAAGTGACGAACGGCTAGGTAAATGTCGAGCAGTTCTCTGCCAAATGTGCTGTAGCGGGATTCCGCTGGCAGCGGGCGCTTGGAGAAGCCCCCAAGGGGTCGCCATTGCTCACCAACATGTTGTTGGAGGACGGCTCCTACCGCGACATCTGAGGCATCAGTCGTAATAGAAGGGGGCGCAGTCGCTTCGGAATGAGCGAGGAGGACTATGTTGGATATAGCATACTTGAGCTCGGCGAAGGCTGCCTGTGTTGTGTCAGGGTAAGCGAACTTACGTTCATTCCCTCTGAGTAGGTCGGTCAGAGGCTGCATGCGCTGAGCGCAGCGCGGAATGAAGCGTCGACAGTAGTTGACCAAACCACAAAGTCGACGGAGGTGCTTGAACGTAGTCGGAGCTGGGAAGTCCTTGATTGCCTGTATCTTATCAGGAAGGAATTCGATACCCGACGATGAAAAGAGGTGCCCTAGGAATTCTACCGTTGATTTGCCGAGTTCGCACTTAGTCGGGTTGACTGTGACACCGTGTTGGGTCAAGCGCCGGAAGAGAGTTCGAGGATGCACGTAGTGCTCTTGCTCCGATGAATGGGTAACTAAAATATCTTCTAGGTAGAGATAAGTGAAGTCTAGGCCACGCGTGACATCGTGGATGAAACGTTGGAAGGTTGGTGCAGCGTTGCACAGTTCAAATGGAATTCTTAAAAATTCAAACAGGCCGAAAGAAGTGATGACGGCTGTTTTCGGGATGTCATTGTCTTCCACAGGTATCTGGTGATAGGCGCGAACCAGATCGATCTTGTTGAAGATTGTCTTACCTGTGAGGCATGCGGTACGGTCCTACTTGTTTGGGATGGGATACCTATCTGGGACGGTTAGCCGATTAAGCGCGCGGTAATCACCGCAAGGGTGCGAGTCATCAAATTTCTTGGGGACCATCTGCAGGGGCGAGGACCAAGGGCTGTCGGAAGAGCGGATTATTCTAAGTTCAAGCATGTGCTCAAACTCCGCCCTAGCTACCTTTAGTTTCTCGGGTGGTAGTCGGCGAGGACGGCATGACACAGGTGAGCCATTCGTCCGTATGTGGTGCGTGACTTAGGCTGCTACAAGCAGAGCTGCGTTCATTGGCTGAACGAGCTTGGCATACTGAGAAAAGAGGTTTGCCAAATCTGGCGAGGTATGCGGAAAGGCGTAGACTGGTGTTATAGATGCGATATCGGCGGTGATGCCACGTATACTGAGTTTCGTCGCAGTGACGACTATCCTCTGGCGTTTCACATCGACCAAGAGGTCGAAATGCCTGAGAAAGTCAATGCCGATGATGGCAAAGGGGACTGTAGCGACGGTGAATACCCAGTGGAACGTGCGCCGAAGGCCTAGGTCCAGGGTGTGCGACCGGTGACCGTAGGTGGCTAGTGGCGTGCCATTGGCTGCACTGAGGCTTGTCGACAGAGAAGCGGTAGGCCCACCCGGCATAGGGGGAATGACGCTGACTTCCGCCACGGTGTCAACTAAGTACTGGTTCCCTAATGTAGATGAGACGACTATGGGCTTTGCTGACGTTCGTGGCCATTACAGGAAGGCGTGGCGGATCATCTATAGCGGAATAGGTACATGTCTGTACGCACTTACGTGCTCTATTACCGAAACGCGAGTGGTGTAAGCAGTAACCTGGGGCACCAGGGTTTGTGCTACGAGTCGATGATCCAGATAGGTTGCGGTGCTTACGGTTTAAAGTGCGTTCCTCGATCTGGCGCTGAAGTGACGCTATCTACGATGGTAATGCGTCCATTGCCGACGGCTGGCTAGTCGCGGGTGTCGGTGTGGTTGCGCCAGCGCAAGCTGCTTAGGTGCTTCGGTTTCAGTCTCTGGCTAGTGCCGTTCGATGACACGGTCTGCCAGGTCTGCGATTGCTGTGATTGGCAAGTCATTTGCTACCACCGTGATAGCCTGAGTGTTTTCAGGAAGGCGTTGCATCCATAGCTCGCGGAGAATCCTTACGTCCATGTTGGACGTGCCGATGAGCTGTTGCATTTCGCGCAACAAGGCTGAGGGCATCTGATCTAGTTGCAGATCACTAAATAGTTGCTGCAGACGGACCTTGTCAGAAGGCGCGATTCGCTAAATAATAGCCTGTCTAAGTCTCATATTTCATTACAAGAGGGGGCAAAATATGGTGTCTCTCACCTGCGAGGATATACTCTGAGGAAGGCGAGCTATTAGCGGATTATACATGGCGAAATCAGAAGAAATCCTGCGAATGTAAAATACGGATTTTAGGTGCGAAAATCATAACGAAGGATCATTCACCCAAAAAGGTGGAGGGGCTAGCGCAACAGAATTGACCATGACAGGCTCAACGGCGTTAACCGCGTATGAAGATTGCTCATCCTCTAGGTAATCCACTGCAAAAAGCAGATAAAAATGTGGTAGGTGAGAAAACAATATGATCACAAGTAATGAATCACAAACGCACTGAAACGAGCTCACCAGAATAAAAACTCAAGGTGGCGGACGGCGTGTTCTTGACAGGGGTCACCAATTGTTGGGTGGCGCCTGGGATACTAGTCGGTACTCGATGACACGTAAGAGACGTGTCAAATACGGGACCGGACAGAAGTTGGAGGCGACGGAACCCAATGTATATCGTGCAGGATACAAATTAGGAAACTAAAGAATCAGAGCGAGAAACGGTGCAGCAAGGTACTCACCAAAACGCTTTGTGTCAACGGATGTGCAGTCAGTAAAACAAGTGGACGTTTTGAAGGTTAAAACAATCGTAAAATCCGATGTTGCAAAATATTGAAACAGCGCGTTTTCCGGTACACTACAGGACTTTGGTGACCATGGAGTGGTAGCAAAGTAGGTTCTGTAATCGATGGTTTAAGGTTAGCAATGAAATTTTTGAGCCCTTTTAGGAATTGCTTAGTATCGGACCATCCGATATCCGAGAAAGTTTCAATTGGTTCCTCAGGTCACAATTAAACAAAGTGTATCCCACGGTTTCCTCGGGAATACGAACGCTGGCAGGATTCATGTCCACATCGCATTAAGAGCAAATGACGGTCCTACTTTCCCCTTCCAGTACTAGTCAGCGTTCTTTTGGTGCCTTTTTTGCTAAGCCAAACTTTTGTTGGATTTGTATACACAAAAACAGTTTCATCCATATTCCACATCCTACAAGATGTAAATGTGTAGGATCTCAACCAACAATGCCGTCGTAAACGTGATCCACTTTTGCCTTGTTTAATTCAGGTGCACGACATATGCTGACTGCATCAGGACCTTTAATTGAAATGGAAGGATTTCGTATTAGAATACCCTCTACTCAACTTCGGTCTACAGCTTTAGTCTTTTTTCTGCGTGATCTTACACCCAAAGGCGTCTGACCCGCAATGGGTGTAAAGCAAAATAATTTATTGCTTGCTATATCCTAAGAGAACATGAAACGGGGCTCATTCGATCTATAATTGAAAACAAATTAGTAATATATAATAACAATTTACTTGTTATACCTTTTCAGATTCCTGTATGCACAACTGACACACTAAAAATTAGGTGAAAACTGAAGTAAAATAAAGCAATGGGTCAATTGACTAATAAGTTGCGCCTCCGGTAGCCGATTCTATATACGGAGCAGGAGAGGTGAATACGAAAATGTCAAGGCTACGAGCTGGAGTTGAATATGGATCGCAATGGAAATATCAACGGATAGACTTTTTACCCGCAGTGAGCGACTTTTGGCACACTACCCTATAAGTCATCTACCGAAAGTCTACTGCGTTAAATAAGCTGATTAATGACGTCAATGTCAAAGAAAAAATGAGTACGATCATATAGCGGAATCCTTCGGTATCTATAAACGAAGGTTCGTGCCGCCCTAGGAAAAGGTTGGGAAAAGATGAATATATAGGCGAGATAGACGTTCATTGTCGAAACGCACAAACCCGCTAGTTGGAGGCATCGCAAAAGGTTCTAGTTAATAGGAAGGTATAGTCAACAACCCAGACACCGCAATCACTCTTCAAGGCGGAAAAAGCAGAAAGCGCGCGAAAGGTAGTTCGTCTGGTTGACATCCACAAACGTGGTCATCCTTCGAAAAGGTGAGCGTCTTACCTTGCGTGAGTACCAGATAAACTTATATATTTTTATACATTTTACGTAACGTGCCCAGACGGATGGGAGAATCTCCAGGTCACTAAACAGCCCCCACCTGGAAGGGGACTGCGGGTGACCATTTGATCAATGTGAGGACTGACAGTTGCAGGTCAGGGTGCTGCGAAACCACGCGGAGAAACCTAATGCAACTGCTGGGGAGTACCATGCAATCGGACACTAGCTGGCTCCCACTCGTGTCCTCTCTACAGGTGCCGACAAAAGAAAAGGGACGAACGTTCGTAGCGTACAATCACTTGTGTCTAACCACGAGTGTGTTCTCCGATTCGCAACAAAGAAAGGAAAGAGAGAAACAGGTGCGGTCAGGCATATAGAAGCAGCAACATCAGTGAACGTGGAAGAAGCTTACTAAAGAGCTACTGAAAGGTCAAATAAACCACACTTTTATCGGTCGCCAAAAGGTTTTTCACGTTTTTCCTCTGGTTTTCAAAAACCTTTGTCCTTTTTCGGGTTTTCAACGCATTTTGTGCTTCTTATGCGGTTTTGGGAAGTGCTGAAGCAAAAGCAAACCTTGCAAACGCTAGTTGAAGCAGATAGGCCAAGCTAATGTTTACGAAGTGTGTCGTCCAGTGAACCTGACTGTCAGCCCTAGTAATTTTAAGCGGGGCGACGTCGGAGGACGCGATTGGCGGGACCCCGGTTGAGAAATTGCTGTTTGCAAGCGGTTCCTACACCATAGGTTGGGTCGATTCGGCGGAGCACGGAGGGCTGGAGTTGCGGTCCGACTGGTTTGACGTCAGCAACTTTGAGGCGGTCGATCAGGACAGTTTTTGGCTTGTCTTTGCGGTTGATGACAGAAAAACGATCCTCACGTTGCGGAACCTTGAATGGGCATTCTTAAGGTCTTTCGAGTGGTTGGCGTAAACATCGGACGCGTATGTTGAAGAACGGGTAAAGTTGAAGATCATGGGGAACGAAGTACTTGGGAGATTGTTCCCGTATTTCGGTAGATTTGTTGCAGCGCATGCTCGTGTCTAGCTGCCGAGCATAGTGCGTGCCGTAGCGTATAGTATTCTGGTTTTCGCAGAGCATGTAGCCTGGCAAGCGCAGTGATTGTCCATAAACTAGTTTGGTGCTAGACGTCGCAAGATCCGTTTTCAGTGCTGCTCGAATACCATTGACAAGATTTTTGTCCAAGTCAATGTATTGGCGCCACTTAGCGGCTTTAAGCTGTGGGTAGAAGCTACCACCAATCCGTTTGCTTGAGGATGAAAGGCGGTTGTCCGAATGCGCTTACATTCGTGGCCCAGGAGTAGATAGTTGAAAGTCGAGGTTTCGCATTGTGGACCACGATCGGTAGTCACAGTGGCTGGACAGCCATGTGAAGCGATGAAGCGCTCAACCAACGCGCGCTTTATGGTCTCAGCAGACACCTTTGGAAATGGAACAGCTTCAGGCCAAAGAGTGGCGCGATCCCCCATGGTCAATATGTAGACCGTCTTTGGTAGGCTGAAATGGTCCAACAATGTCGGGGGGCGTGCGCCAACCGAGTTGACACTGACGGAAAGCATCCATCCGGAGTAGCAATATGTCGATGAACTTCTGTTATCTGGCAAATCGGACAGCTGCGTGCCCAAAGTCTGACTTCGCGCTGTAGTTGGGCCAGACATTCTTATCGGCAATTATCCTGACTGAAGCACGGATGCCAGGAAGCGGAAGATTGTGCAGCGTACCCAAGAATATCCGACCAAAAGCAGTTGGTACAAGTGGACATGGCTATCCAATCAAGTCTGTACAGATAAAAGTACCGGTAAACGAAGATAGCGGTCTAGGTGTCAACTTTAATTCGGACGTTTCGCAGGAAGTGGTTAAGTCTTTTTCGGTTTGCTGAACGGTGTTTATAGCTGACATACTGAGGGGAATGATACGTCGGAGTCACAGTTTACTCATTGCAAGCGTGTCCGCCACTAAGTGGTCCATGCCAGACACGTGTTGGACGTTCGTCGAAAAATAGAGACGAAACTTAGATAACGAACTTTACGCGGAGAGTGTGGGAGCGAAGGGTTACGAAAGTCGTAGACAAGTGGTTTGTGATCTGTAAAGATCGTTAAATGATTAGCTTCAAGAACTTGTAGTGAAATGGCTAAACAAGGCGTAAACGGTGAGGAACTCACAGCCAAATATAGCATTTTGTCTCGGTTATCTGAAGACGTCAAAAAATAAGCCTAGTGGTTGCCAATTAACTTTGAAAAGTGCTTTAGCACAGCGCTAGTTGTGTTTTCCGAGGCAGTGAGGGCTACGCTGATCGCAGCGTCCGAATGGAAGTGTTGAAGCGTAACGACGGAAGCTGACACTTTTTTGCCGGGTTCGAATGCCTTTTGTGCCTCACGCATGAGATCAATTTTACCGTCTTTGAGTCTATGCAGAAGATCTATGAGCGGTCGCATATGCTCAGAGCAGCGTGGTAGGAATCAGCGATAGTAGCTGACCATGCTGTTGAAGTGTTAAATTGCGGCGAGAGTTATTGGACGAGAAAAGTCGCCGATTATTTGGACGCTCTCCTGCGGAGTGGCTACCCACTGAATCAGATTGATGTCTGAGGAGCTCAGTGCGCCACTGTATGAAATGCACTTGTCAGGGTTGACGGCAAAGTTGTGCTTGTGCAGCCGTCCCAACAATAGTCGAAGGTATTGTTGGTGCACCACTTTCAATGAACTGGCCACCAAGTTATAGTTGACGTACGTGTTGACGAACTCGAGTCCACGTCCGATGGGGTCTGCGCAACGTTGCGCAGACCGAATGGCATTCGTAGTAACTCAAATAGTCCAAATGGTGCAATAACGACGATTTTCAGTATGTTCTCGTCGGCGCCATGGATCTGAGGATACGCTAACATTAGATCGATCTTTGAAAACGCGAGACCGCCATTAAGACCGGCTGTGATATCCTTTATGTGAAGAAGCGGACATCGAACCGGAACTGTTACATTGTTGAGGGCACGCTAACCTCCGAACGGCCGACAGTCTCCTGACATTTTCTGCACCATGTAATGCTGCAAAGATTGAAAAGCTAGTAGTTACTCGGATGATCCCAAGTTCCAGCATGTGCTTGTATACCGCAAGGGGTTTTGTGCTTGTCCGGAGTCATTCCGCGGCATTTCGCGGGTACAGATGGACCCTTGGTAAGGATGTGCGGCGACAGACAGATGGGATGCAGGTCGAAAAACTAGTGGGAAACTTTCAGCTAGCGAGTTGCAGACCGGTGTGTTGGCGGTTACGTATATTGGGCTGAACAGTGCTAGACCGCTGACCATTACAGCGACGGAGTTCCGTTGTCTGGGCGATTATACCTTGTCGTTTAGCGTCGACGAGCAAGTCAAAGTGCGGAACGTAATCCATCCAGTTTACGGGTTACTGGACGTTAGTGGCGAGAAATATCCATCGGAAGGAACGTCGCTGGCCGAGGTTAAATGTGCGCCAGGGCCGACCGTTTACGCTACTGTTAGAGCCATTGGATGCGAAAACCAGTCACCTTTGCGATTACGTCGTTAGGATCAATAGGAAGAAAGATGACTTCTGCGTCAGTACTGACGAGATATCGAAATCCCGATTGTCGATCGGTGGCGAAAAATTGGTGACTGTGTTGCTCAGCTAGTTCCGTGAAACCTATGTGCTGGTTGGCCTGTTTCTCTGCACGTACCGATATGCAGAAACATGTTGGGTGCAGGACTTGGTCTGTTTGCCAAATCGCTGCTGATACCAACAGTAAGAAGGCATTAGGCGAGGTGATTTCGACAGAGTATGTGATCTAATAGAACGTCTGCGACTTGATGAGCGCCATCAGAAGCTCCACCCGGAATTTAGGTGATCGGCAAACTCCGTAGTGAGTGTGGTCATATGTGCGTTCGTCTGCGACATCGTCCTTCGGCGTAGAACGAATTTAAGAAACCTGTCTATACGATTCTCAAATTTGGTCCGCGATCTCAGCCATTTACGTCAGTGGTAAGTTAGCATTAGTTTAGAGTACGCTGCACATTTCACGCGGCAATCAACGCAGCCTCTAATATTTTAGAGATGCTTCGTCTACCATGGCGCGTTTGGCTAAACCTTGCATGTTTCGTCATGGCTGCGATGCACTGAGGTCACCCAACGCAGTTGGACTAAGAAGCTTTTTGACACGCTGAAGATCCGAAAGACCTGGATTTTGAAAACAGCTGCTATAATTTCCTCGTAAGTTTTCCTCTTTGCTGGTAAATCGTGGATATCATCTGTCGTAGATGATGTGCGGGGAAGCGTGGACACCACGTGGAGATATTTGATCCTTTCAAACCCGAAGTCGCACAGTTCAAATGATGCTACCAACTGAGTAAACTGTAGCAGTCTGGAGATTCCCCGCTTTGCCTGTGCAAAATTCTAACTAAAACTATTGCATTGTACACCTAAGCAACCGGCGTGGTTTGTTGAACTGATTACTGAGTTCGAACGCTTGACTTCCCAATCGCCATTTTTGCTGGGCGCTCGTTACGGTGGCAACGTGCGACTGCCCTGTGTGCTGTGCATGTTCTGTTCCCCATAGCTAGAGCGTCAACGGTGTCTTTTTATAGCTAGTTAACAGGGAAGCTTTTACTGTACCAATAAAAGTTTCCCTGCAACTCGATCTGCCTTTTCGAATCGCTCTCCTGGCACCCGGTACAGGTTACCCGCTAAATTGGTGATCCCGACTCCGAAGAATCTCAGCGCCGGATATTTCGAAATTTTCTCCGGTGAGCTCGTTCCATTTATTTTTCATATTTTCCGGTTTACTTTTGCATACGGTAGCCTATTTGTGCGTCATTTTTAAACCATGGAATGTGTAGACCTTAAGGTAGAGTCTTTGCGTTGTCTTTTTCTGTGCAACCTTTTTGGGACATGGGTCCTCTATTGTGGTTCGCTCATTTTGAGGCTGAGCTATATAACCACCGAATTACTTCCGACTACGCGAAGTAAAGCAAGCCAATGTCTTGTCTCCCCTAGGATATATCAATGCATGCTCGAGACGTTATCATTTCTCAGGCCGAAAACCGCTATGAGGATATCAAGGGGCCAAGATTAAGCGTGTCATGCCCTCTGAGAAAGTTCGCCTGCAGCAGCTTTTCAGGGATCAGCAGCTGGGCGACAAACTGCCCTCAACCTTGTCGTGTAGCCCTCCGGGAAGCAAGAAGACTGGGCTGCGATCATGAAGTTATTTATTAAGATTACGCTCGAATATTTATAGAGTATATACACTATTTGCAACCTTCCGTCCCAATGGCACACCACTGTTATTTGCAATGTGTCGCAGGCCACCTTTCCTTTGTTTTATGCTTGCTCGCGAAGTTCACTCTGTCTAAATCACCTTGGCTTTCTTAGCCGATTTACGATTGGCGGTTTGGGCCCGCGAGCTTCTTCCCTTGTTCCATTGCCACAAGCCTTGGCTCAAGGGTGCACGAGTATACGCTCCTTCGTCTGCTGCCGCCTGATTCGTCAGTTGCACGTTCAGAAGATAGTTACATGGTGTTCGCGATTACGGGCCAGCTATTTCCTGATTGGCTGACCAATCTGCTTCCGGCAACATGTGCACTCCTTATCGATCTGGCCTGTGACGTTAGATCGGCATTATAGCGTTTACAATCACCAGCATTTCCAGCCACCAATGACAAACCCTGATACGAGAGATGTAGAAACTCCTTGGTTCCACAACCATGGACGACACTTTACTTCGCAAACTGTGGCTACAGCGGCTACCGGAAAACATGCAAGCGAAGCTTGCTATCTTGAACTCCATTTCGCTCACTCAACTAGCAGATTTAGCAGATCGAGTCATTGAACGATCACAGCCACAAACTGACGCCAGCAAGATCAACGCCGTCGCGTTCCAGAGCACTTCTGTCATTGGCTTACAGTCAACTATAGAAGCCCTGCAAACACAAGTTGCGACATTTGGTCGCCACGTTCAACAGCTTACTATGAACCGTCGTCGTCATAGCCGATTAAAATCACCCTTCGAACGTTCCAAGTCCAGCAACAGGCAGGCTTGCTGTTGGTACCGTGAACGCTTTGGTACCGCAGCTCGTAAATGTATCAAGCCTTGCAACTTCGCCGAGAAGCAGGGAAACTTCTCGGCCAATCCGTAACGGCGACGGACGTGACCGGCCAACACCAAAGTCGCCTCATCCGCGTTAGGGGTTTAACTTCCGGCACCGAGTTCCTAGTCGACCCTGGAGCCGAAGTTAGCGTTATACCTCGTAGCCCAGAAGAGGTGGCCTCACCCACGCCGACCAAGCTGCGTGCTGCCAACGGCACACCAATCGCAACTTTCGACGGAATGTAGAGGGGCCGCTTCCAAGAATGGCTCTGGGGAGCTCTTCGGAGCTAGCTGAGAGCGGATCGCGAAAGACGGCTAGCGACGAGCCTGGGCCCGGAACTACGGAGCGGGAATATGTGGACAGCGCAATAAATCAGACAAATACGCCGCTAGCGCAGCCCACAGGACCGAGGCCGAGCCGATTGACACAGCCCAGAACAAGCAAGTCGAGAGCTCTCGAACGACTCCTGGCCGATCCAAATCGGGTACAGAGAAGTGGGGATCGGGGCGAAAACAGGAAGGCGGATCTTCCAAGTCAGAGCTCCCGAGGCGAAAGGACTGGCTCGTCTCTAACATCCGTACCTGTGTTGCGTTGTGGGACGGAAATCTAGTCGATATTCGATGGCGCGCGCGAGACCCTCATGTGCCCATTTTCGGTGTGCAATAAACGTCTACCCCCTTGTCTTGTCGTTCTCGTTACAGGAAGGCTGCTAACGCTCAATTTAGGCCTCTGGCGAACCTTTCGCTGGTTTTTTCATAGTAGCAGCCGTGCCTTCCACCATCATAGACATAGACTTCCTTCAACGCTTTAACCTTATCGTCGACCCTAAGAGGAAGAAGCTTATCGACTCTAGGATACAGCTCAGTGTTATCGGGACTAGCGCCAACGTGGTTGCTATCCATTCGTGTCCTACCTCAAGCTTCACAGTCTTTTACAAAATTTTTCAACAAGCAAACTTAAAACTTGTTCGCGTTTCGAACGATTGCCTTCAGTGACGTCAAACGTCATGCATCACATTCGCAATAAGGGTCCACTTGTTTCGGCCCGTCGTCGCAGACTAGCCCCGGACAAGCTCAAAGCTGCTAAGGCGGAATTCGAGCAAATTCTCGAACTGGGAATAATCCGCCCGTCCAAGAGTCCATGGGCATCACCATTACACATGGTGCCGAAGAAATCCGGTGACTGGTTTCCCTGTGGTGACTACAGGGGACTTAACAAAGTTACCGTCCCGGATAAATACCCGATTCCGCACATGAACGACTTAACCTCAACTCTAGATGGTAAGTCTATCTTTAGCAAAGTCGGCCTTATTCTCGCTTACCATCAGATACCTGTGGCGCCAGAAGACACTGTTAAACAGCGGTCATCACGCCTTTCGGCCTGTTCGAGTACCTCAGTATATCTTTCGGCTTCAGCAACACTGCTCAAACGTTTCAGCGTTTCATTCATGAGGTAACGCGAAGACTCGAAAGGGTTTATCCTTATCTAGATGACATCCTCATCGCCAGCTCTTCTGACGATGAACATCGTCATCACCTCGACGTTCTCTTCCAACGTTTGACGCAGCATGGAGTTACCGTCAACCCCGATAAATGCGATCTTGGCCAAAACTCCATCGACTTGTTTGGCCACCGAATTTCTGCCTCTGGTATTGAAGCTCTGCCAGATGAAATCCAGGCACTGAAGGACTATCCTGCTCCTAGTTCCTTCAAACGGTTGTGTCGATTCCTTGGCCTGGTCAGCTATTATAGACGCTTTATTCCTAACTGCGCCAGCATTGTTCAACTAATGACTGACTTACTCCGCGGTAAACAACGCTCTTTCATTTTGCAGACGATGCTAGACTGTCTTTTGAGAAGCTTAAAGACGACATCTTCAACATAGCGCTTCTCGCCCACCCAGACACATCAGCACCATTCTCCCTGACAACTGACGCATCCGACACTGCCGTCAGCGCAGTTATTCACCAACTCATCGACCATCGATGGATACCTTTAGATTTTTTCTCGAAACGTTTACAACCTGCCGAATCGCCTTACAGCGCCTTCGGTATGGAATTGTTAGCTATCTACCTAGGTATCAGATATTTCCGTCACTATCTCGAAGGTCGACATTTTACAGTCTTCACTGACCCCAAGCCATTAACCTACGCAGTCAATGGCGCAACAGACAAGTATCCCCACGGGAAACTAGACACCTAGACTACGTTTCTCAGGTTATGAAAGATGTACGACATGTCTCAGGTGCTCTCAATCCCGTCGCGGATGCGCTTTCACGCATCCACCAGATCAGCTTATCGCATGGCACTAACATTGACCTAGCTGCCATGGCTGCTGCCCAACAAGGTGTTCCCGACATAGACAAGCTACGACGCAACACCTCTTTGAAGCTACGCGAAATTCCACTAGCTTCATCTGAGGGGACCATTCTTTGTGACGCTTCACAAACGTCTCCCCTACCTGTTGTTCCCACTTAGATGCATTGACTTGATTTCAGCGTTTTACACAACTTGTCTCATCCCGGCATACGTCCTTAGCAGAAGCACGTAACCGAACGTTTCGTATGGCCCAACGTCAACCGCGATGTCCGTCTTTGGGCACGTGCATTCTTAGAGTGTCAGCGCACCAAGGTATACAGATACACCAAAAGCCCACTTGGCGTCGTTCCGGATCCTGACTCTCGTTTTGTTGACCTGGTCGGACCTTTGCTTCCAAGCAAAAGCCAGGTGTAGCTTCTCACTTGTATCGATCGATTCACTTGTTGGCCAGAAGCGATTCCGATAGCGAACTGCTCATCTGAGACAGTTGCGCAATCTTTCCTAGAACCCTGGGTAGCTCAATTTGGTTGCCCAAGCGTAGTCATCACCGACAGAGGATCACACTTTGATGGATCCTTCAGCTAACGTCTTAACGTTCTTGGTTTCCAGAACAACCGAACCACAGCACACCACCCCGCAGCTAATGGGATGGTAGAGAGGTTCCACCGGCAACTCAAGGCATCACTCTGTGCCCAATCTATCACATCCAGGCACGGAGCACCTCCGCTCTTTCGTGTAGGCGTAAGAAACACGATTAAAGCGGATTTGCATGCCACTCCATCTTCGCAAGTCTTTGGATGCACACAACGCTTAGCTGGTGAACTCGTCGCACCAAAAGCGCCAACAACCTTCGACTATGGCGACTACGCAGCACGCCCATATCTCAACACATGCGACAGTTTCAGCCTGTGCATCCCATAGCACAGATCTTGCCTACCAACGTGGACGAACGCTTAACTACTTGCACGCACGTGTTCGTTCGCACTGACAGCGTACGCCGGCCACTTCAACCTCCTTATTCTGGTCCGTACCGTGTCGTACGCAGAAGCGACAAGACGTTTACCATTGACCCCAATGGTAAAACTGAGACGATCAACGTCGATCGACTCAAGCCAGCATTCCTCGACAAGTCTGACTCTTCGGTGCAACAAGCACCATCACAGCCTACGCCATCAGTGTTAGCACCGCAACCTCAGACCAGTCAATTCGCTCCAGCAGAACCGAGAACCTCATCCGACAGCACTCTTACTCGCCCTACTAGCAATCGACGAGGTCGGAAGCTCAAACCTCCAGTTCATTTTCCGGACCTTGTTAGCACGTGCTATTTTACATAGAACGTGCCTGTGAAATTTTCTCGCGTTTACCAAACCTTTTCCAAAATCCACTAGGAAAGACCGAAAGGTTTTGAAACTACCAAGAAAGAGCAAATTCTTTTGAAAACCAAAAACAGCTTTGCACGTTTTTTCGCTTTGCACTCTTTCCTGTATTGCAGTGCATTTACGCTGCTTTTTCCTTTTGCTTTCCATATGCACCGTCGGTTGGTTGCACCGTCGGTTTCACTTTTCGCTGAATCCCCGACCGTCAGCTGGAAGTGGAACGAACTTCCTGTTCAGCCACCTACGTGAACTTTACTGACTGTCCCTCCACAAACGGTTTTTACCGTTTCGACACCGTAGGGAGGACACTGGTGGGAACCCGCTAGGATCCGATTGCATGGTTCTACTCCAGCCGCTGCATCAGGTTTCACAACCTGGTCTCGCAGACGGCTGGCCCGCGATGGACAGTCCTTAGGTAGATCGAAGAACTGCTTACACAGTCCCTTCTGGGAGAGGGCTATGTAGCAGTTTGTAGGTTCCCCGGTTTGCCTGTCTAAATTCTAATGAAAATTATTTCATCGCACACCCAGGTAACCGGTGTTGTTTGTTGAACTGATTACTGAGTTCGAATGCTTGACTTGCTTATCGCCATTTTTGCTTGGCGGTCATTTCGGTTGCGACGCGCGACTGCCCTGTGTGCTATGCATCCTCCGTTCCCCTAGCTAGAACGCCAACAGTGTC
Organism: Dicrocoelium dendriticum; assembly: GCA_944474145.2. Classification (NCBI taxonomy): domain Eukaryota; kingdom Metazoa; phylum Platyhelminthes; class Trematoda; order Plagiorchiida; family Dicrocoeliidae; genus Dicrocoelium; species Dicrocoelium dendriticum. The sequence continues at coordinate 88,527,814 of OX104064.1, forward strand.
GTTTTTTTATAGCTGGGTACCAAGGAATCTTTTACTGTACCAATAAAAGTTTCCCTGCAACTCGATCTGCCTTTTCGAATCGCTCTCCGGGCTCCTGATGCAGCCTACGCGCTAGAAACCGAGGTTTTAGGACGCTTTTGCGAAACGGCAGAGCGGCGACAGTTACAGCTTCAACCTGTCTGTAAGGAACTAGGTGACACTAATATATAGCAAAATGGATACCATGTAAGCGATACAGAACCAGCTATTTGCACAAAACGTGAAAACTGATGGACGTACCCTAGGAGTTGAAGAACCTGCAAACGAAATCTAGTAAACGACATACCAAACTTTCGGTCGGGTCACCAAATATAACGAAATAGTTCGGTCGCTATAAATTCGGGTTCCTCCAGTCTTAGGATAAGTCGGAAAAAGGCAAACAAATAGCGTTAGACGTTTCTCGTTGAAACGCACTACTTAACGGCACAGAAATAGGTTTTGGCTAATGGAAAGGTATAGTCACCAAACCAAACGCCGCAAGCAGTCTTCGAGACGGAAAAAGCCGGAAGCGTGCGAAAGGCAATTCGTCTGGTTGACACGCACACTCTTGGTCATCCTTCGAACAGGCAAGCTTCCTATGTTGCGTTGGTAAATATAAAATTTTATTTTCAAATATTTTACATAATGCACCCAAATGGATAGGGAAATCTCCGGGTCACTATAAGCATACTGGACAATATGGGGTGCAGTGATCATTAGCGAATTGTAAGGAAATTAGCTTCAGATTTAAATAAGACTTGAGCGATTGGAACGTCTTTTGATTGTTTCTTCTGCAGCGGATCGTTGAGCTATAAAATGTTAAGGCGCCATGAGGTGTTGCTGGATCTGAAAACGAAACACACGAATCACACACTTCTCAACAAATTGTATTGTCGCTCCATCATACGCCGCCTCCTTCGGTTCATACGTTACATAAATCGGGCAGATAGGCACGATTTATTTTATCCACATCAGTGCAGTTTAGCTTGTACAGTGGAACACGAACACAGGTTACGGCATGAACCAGTAGGAACAAATACGTATACCGATTATCCAGAAGTGTGAGCATTGCCGGACCAAACGTGTATCGTACAGCGCAGCAATGAACTTGTAGCGAATTAGCAGGAGCCCGGAGTGAAGTTGCTTACAAATAACACAGAATTTGAGAGCGAACCGGATGTATCATCAGTACAACAACTGGAAGATCGTAGGAAGCAAACAAGAATAAAACACAATGTCACAAAATACAGACAGCAAAAGTGTTTCGTGTTCACAACAGAAATCTCTACTAGAAGGATAACTGAAGCCTTCGATAGAGATGTGAGGTGAGGAGACTAGGTGAGGGTCGAAGAGTAGGGTTGCAATTGAACTGGGTGCGAGTGGATAGAAACGGGGCGCCTAGAGTTTATTGAGTCCAAGCGGTTTGTTTTCTGCTGGTTGGGCTTGGACGGGCGTGCATCATCGGTGGACCATCGGGTTGGGCTTATCGGACTTCAAGCAAACTAGCTAGTCCAAAAAATGACAGACAGGGGAGTTCACCCGCTGCATGCCCGAAGGTGCGTTTATGACGTGTTACCACCTTTATCACACCCCAGTCCACCGCCAAAATGATCTTTGTCCCGCGGCGCATCCTAAGTATCCTCGTTGGAAAAACATAGCCAAACGCTCACGGGCCAGACTAGCTACTGTCAGTACTTGTAAAGTGGGGAATGACGCTTAAATCCATGTGAGGGGGCGGAAGCTGCAGGCAGTTGGGCTAGGAGATGCCCTAGTTTTGCAGGGGACTTAGGTTCTGGAATTAAAAACGGGGAGGGTGGGATGTGGTAAGGACGGGCGGCGTGTATCAGTATGGAAAATGAGGCAAATATGCGAAACAAAATGCGTGTACATTTAGTTTTCTGTTTTTCAAAACGTTTGTGAATAAAATACACGACCACCATAAACGGTGGTTAGTACGTGTCAGAGGTTATAGAAAACGTTAACAACATCTAACAATAGGACCGGACGTTTGGTCTGACAATTGTCTCCATCAGTTGCTGTGTTTGTGGCTGGGTTGGCAAAGGAGCAAGGATAACAGATGGATTCGGGATGCCTAGTGAGGCAGGTGAAGCTGCGGATAAGTTTGCTTGTGCGGATGTTCAAAAATAAAAGCTTGAGACGATCGATGGACACGGCTTTTCGGTGATCATCCTGGTCTAAGGCTAAGTGTTTAAGAGTTCGTTGGAAAAGTCGGATGGGGCCGGTATAAGGAGGCTAACGGGCACGACGCATTGTGTCTATGCGGAAGAAAATGTGAGTGCAGCTAGAGAGTTCGCTGTGCAGTTGCACATTTCTGGTATGTTCAGTAGCAGGGGTCGGGCGCAGTGAACGCATGCATTGAGTTAAGAAGCTGCGAAAAATGACGATAGAATTTAGAATGGAGAGGGGGTAAAGGGAACTCAATTGGCAGCTTAACTGGTATGCTATAGAACAGCTCTGCTGGTGAGCACTGCAGCTCAGCCATGATGCTGCTGCTGCGAATATCTAGGATTAAAATCTAAATTTTTTCAATCCAATCAGGAACGGATGTGACGCAGAGGGATGACTTAAGCTGTCGATGAATGCGTCCCATTAGATCATTAGCTGTTGGGTGAAATGCCGTCATGTAAATACGCCAGCAACCCACGAAGTTGCTGAGCATACAGAACTGCAAAGATTCGATAGGCCGTTTAAGGTCGGTTGTAATGGTTGATCCACATCAGTAGTGGGACGCCCAACGGTCCAAGTAAGCATGGACGACAGTTTCGGCTGTTCAATCTGGTAGAGTTTGGCTTCTGGCCATCTACTGAAGCAATCGACACTAGTCAATATTTATACGATACCTCGATATGGAGGCGAGAGCCCTTAAAGTTATAAGTGTATTTGTGAGAGCCGCGAATCCAGGGCAGGGAATGAGCCGAGAAGACAGTGTCGAACTATCTAGGAGCACTGCCAGTGAAGACAAGCGTGGTCCAGTTACAAACATCTACATACGCTTAGCCAAACGGAGCGCTCGGTGATCAGTTTCAAAGATGTAAGGATAGCAGCATAAGACAGGGAGTGAAGGGTGTCGAAGACTGTGCATCTGAAAGAAGCGGGCATAATAGGTCTAAAGCAACCTATGAAAATGTCACAAAATATTGTTCCATTTGTGGTGTGCAGAGGAACGGATTGCACATGCAGTGGAGTGGACTACATATAACGTTTGAAATTATTAAGTAAATAAATATTTATTCTGGACAAAGCGAAGCAGGCCTGTTGGGCATGATCAGAATAGTGCAATGTTGTACATGATAGCATAACAAGCAGGTCCAGGAGCAAAGGTACTACAGACGTAGTCAGTAGTGTGAGCCCATCTGGCCCAAATATTGCATGAAGTTTATCCTCGCAGAGTGCGAGATATGAAGCTAACAATTACAGAGAGCATTGGTGGGCCTGAGCCGATGCGATGGCAGCAAAGTCGACGGTAGGAAATGAGTGGTGCGTGAGCTTGACACGAGAGAAAGCGTCAACGAGGCGATTAGCGATACCGGAGACATGAAGTTTTCAGCAGTAAACTGCGTGACAAAATCTAGGTGTCAATATTCCCGTGGTGAATATTTGTCTGAAGATGAGTTGAAAGCGAAAATGAGAGCTCTTGTGCAGTTATGAGCTTGAAAATCCGACCTTCCACTGTGTCGGAAGTTATGGTTAGCCATATAGATGGCAAGCACTTCCCTACCAAACATACTGTAGCGGGATTGTGCCGGCTACAGGCGTTTGGAGGAGAATCGAAAGTTTGCCACTACACACTAACGTTTACTTGGGGAAAAGCGCATAACGCAACTTCTGAAGTGTCATTTGTGAAAGTTGGGCAAATGATTCAGGGCGAGCGAGGCGAACGATGTTAGAGATAACATCCTTAGACTCGGTGAAGGTCTGCGTGCTGTATCGGGGAAAGCGAACTTACACTCTTTTCCTCTGAGAGTGTCAATCAGGGGCTGCATAAGTTGAGAGCAGTGTGGAATGAAGCGTCGCTAGTAGTTGACCAAACCACAAAAATCGTGGATAGACTTTGATGAAGTCAGAGCTGAAAAGTCTGATCGTCTGGGTCTTGCCAGCGCAAGCCTCGATACCAGACGTTGATACAAGGTGCATTAATAAATCAAGCGTGGGCTTGTTAAGCTCGCAATTAGTCGGATCAAAGGTGATTTCTTGGTGGCTCAATCGCTGGAATTGTGCTCTTTGTTGGATGAGCTAGCTATATGTGCGTCGTCAAAGTTGGTCACGCATAAGGTCGTGGAGGATGCATTAAAAGACCTGTGCAGCGTTTTACAAACTGATGGGAAATGTAACATCCTCGAACAAGCCGTACGAAGTGACGACGGCTGTTTTGGGTGTGCTTTTTCCTGCACAGGTAGCTGGTGGCAAACACGAACCAGCTCCATCTCACTGAGGACTGTCTTAACTGTGAGGCATTCAGTGAGGTCCCGCATCTGTGGATTGGTACCCGTTGTTTATCGTATGTTTTTTAATGCGTGGTCTTCACCGCAAGGGATCAGCTGTGGTAGAGAGGACCAATGGCTACCTGAAGGACGGGTTATTCTAACTTCGAATATGTGTGCAAACCGCCCTTGCTAGATTCATCTTCGCCGGCTAGAGGACCTTTAGGCCGGACATGATGCGTGACTTGCGATGCTACGGGCAGAGCTGCGTTCATTGGCTGAACGAACTTAGGGTAATGAGCAAAAAGCTGAAGATAGCCGTGGAAGATCTGTGGGCAGAAGTAGACTGGAGTTAGCTAAGATGCCGGCTTTGGTGCCAGGGATGCGAGAGTCGTTGCGGGGTTTATTGTCCTCCTTTGTTTTGCATCGACTGAGGGGCCTAAACTTCAGAGGAAGTCCAGGCCGATGGTGGCAAAGGGGACCCCGCTAGTAATGGACACCCAGCAAAACAATTTGTGAAGACCTAATTTATGGGTTAAAGACCGTTTACCTTAAGTAGGGATGAAGGTACCATTGGTGGTATGAGGAATGAGACCGACCGACGTAGTCGCCCCTCGAGATGCGGGAGGAACCAGACTTAGTTCAGCTCCCGTAACAAGCAGAAACGTGGCTTCACGTTTGCAGTACTTAAGATGAAATAGACGACTGCCGTCGGATGGGCCGGTGACGTTAACCGTCTTTACGCCGTATCCCGAGAGTTTCACTATTGTATCGCAATGCAAGTGCAGGGTGTAGTTCGACACTTGGCTTTCGCACAAGAGCTGCAATTGTTCCAACAGTATTGATAACTATCTGCACAGTCAGGTTAGTTAGGTGAGTTGCTGCGTGAGCGATGTGCGTTATAGTTAGAAGACTTGCTGCTAACGTAGCGGCGTAGAGCTTCTAGTTCCGCCACTACTGATGGTAACTCTTCTGATGCAGTGGTAGATGGGTGCAGTGTGAACAGCAAGGGGAGGAACAGCATTACTACTACACAATTACTGTGAAAAGAGTGAGGCGAAACGATTGAGCCGAGGTTGAAAACAATTCACTACTGCGTCGGCGAACTGAGGGGCATCACTTAACGCTTGTACTTGAAGCGTAATTATAACGCGCTGTTTCCGGTAACCAGTCTAACTAGCGTTCGCGCTGTAATGCTTTGTTCAGGATTGATGATCTGGCACATTTCGCTCAAGAGCGTGGAGGACTCCTTATCACATAAGTGTAAAAGTTGGAATGACTGCGACCTGCGGGTCCGCTCAGAGGGAGT